>CM061532.1:194252861-194355592 GCA_030545055.2 Neoaliturus tenellus
AACTGTTTCATTAACTTTTGTTGCACGTTTCCATTTTCCTAAACTTACTGTTATCATAACTAGTAAATTGAATTGTTCCTCAAGTACTTAACTGATTCAGTTACTATATAACATAATAATTTTGAAAAATATATCAGTAAACAAGGTGTCTTAGTAGTTTATGAAAAATGGAGCTAAAAATCTCCGCAAAAACCAGTCCCAATACAACAAAAAGCTTTCCAACTCCAATTTGAAACAATGATGACCCTCGCTTTGTGTCGGACAAGGCGAATCATGTTCGCGGGTAAATAAAATAAAAAACAATAAATAAGAGATGAGCGCGCAGAGTATCGGGTGATTGATTGGGGCGGTGGGTGGCGGTGCCTGGCGGGGGGCGCGCGAACCACGCCAGTGCGCCGACAGCGGCTACCCCGGGCGCGTTATCACGGCAGGTGTGTTGTTGTTGCCGATACTGGTGTCAAGTGTGGGAATGAGATTGGCAGCGTGCGATGCCGACTGTGCTACTGATCGCTGCCGTCGCCGCCGCCGCCTATATGCGCCTCTCCTCTGCTGATAACTTATGTGAGTCGGCTAATTTCTTGCGTAGTGGTTCTTTCGTAAAAAAAAACAAAAACATTGGAATAACTTTAATTTTGCAATTTTCAATATTTATATATTTTCTGATAAAAAATATATTACGAGACGCTGCTATTTTGAATGGAAACTTAAAAAAAGATAATTTAAACATTATACGTTTTGTTTAAAAAAAACAATAAACAATTAATTAGTTTAGTTTTTTAGAGTTTAAATAAATTAAAAGTATTGTAAAAATCAGAAAACTGTATAAAAAGTGGTACTGATATGTAAAACTTAACTCTTAATTATAGTTCTTCAATTGGATATTAGTTTAATTCAAATACTGTGTTGTGAAATGAAAAAAGAAAAAAGACAAAGGGTAGTTAAATCAAGTTTTGGGTTAGTGACGCATAAACTCCAGTCGAAAAAATGCTTGCCCGCAAGCTCCTTAGATATATTTGAGAGGATTAAGACTTTCATTAATACATCAGGTTGGTTTACATTTTCACATTAATATTATATTTTCTTACAACAATTTTTATAAATGAATTTTTTTATTTAATTGGAATGGATAAAAAATTAAAAGCTAAAATTTGTATTTTTAAAATGTAATTTAATTAACGGTTGAAAATGTCTTAAAATGAGCTTAAATAAATGAGCTCAGTTATTTGCTTAAAAAAAAAATGCCTGTAAAAGAATTGTCATGACTTACCAACGAGACTTACACTGTAGAGCCCATTTTGTTAGATCGATGGTTAAAATGGCCCAAATCTTCCTAGGCCCTGCTCTAAAGATGGTGGTAGGCTAAGTAAGACCATGGCAGCCAACCATGTTCCTGGTATTAAGTCATGTTCTGAAGCTAGGTGGTAGGCTGAGAAGGACAAAGGCAGACCACAATTTTCAGATCTAAGGCGTTACTCTAAAGCTAGACGGTAGGGAGAGTAGGACCAAGATAGTTCACCATGTTCCTGGTCTGCGGCGCTGCTCTGAAACTAGGCGATACTCTGAGTAGGACATTGTCAGCCCATAATGTTCCTGGTCTGAGGCACTGCTCTCAAGCTAGGTGGTAGACTGAGTAGGACAAAGGTAGTCCACCATGTTCCTTGTCTGAGGCGCTGCTCCGAAGCTAGGCGATACTCTGAATAGGACATTGTCAGCCCATAATGTTCCTGGTCTGCGGCGCTGCTTTGAAGCTAGGCGATACTCTGAGTAGGACATTGTCAGCCCATAATGTTCCTGGTCTGAGGCGCTGCTCTGAAGCTAGGCGATACTCTGAATAGGACATTGTCAGCCCATAATGTTCCTGGTCTGCGGCGCTGCTCTGAAGCTAGGCGATACTCTGAGTAGGACATTGTCAGCCCATAATGTTCCTGGTCTGAGGCGCTGCTCTGAAGCTAGGCGATACTCTGAATAGGACATTGTCAGCCCATAATGTTCCTGGTCTGCGGCGCTGCTCTGAAGCTAGGCGATACTCTGAGTAGGACATTGTCAGCCCATAATGTTCCTGGTCTGAGGCGCTGCTCTAAAGCTAGGTGATACTCTGAATAGGACATTGCCTGCCCATAATGTTCCTGGTCTGCGGCGCTGCTCTGAAGCTAGGCGATACTCTGAGTAGGAAATTGTCAGCCCATAATGTTCCTGGTCTGAGGCGCTGCTCTGAAGCTAGGCGATACTCTGAATAGGACATTGTCAGCCCATAATGTTCCTGGTCTGCGGCGCTGCTCTGAAGCTAGGCGATACTCTGAGTAGGACATTGTCAGCCCATAATGTTCCTGGTCTGAGGCGCTGCTCTAAAGCTAGGTGATACTCTGAATAGGACATTGTCAGCCCATAATGTTCCTGGTCTGAGGTGCTGCTCTGAAGCTAGGTGATACTCTGAGTAGGACATTGTCAGCCCATAATGTTCCTGGTCTGAGGTGCTGCTCTGAAGCTAGGTGATACTCTGAGTAGGACACTGTGAGCTCATAATGTTCCTGGTTGGCGGCGCTGCTCTGAAGCTATGTGGTAGGCTGAGTAGGACATTGGCAGCCCACAA
Source organism: Neoaliturus tenellus (assembly GCA_030545055.2). Classification (NCBI taxonomy): domain Eukaryota; kingdom Metazoa; phylum Arthropoda; class Insecta; order Hemiptera; family Cicadellidae; genus Neoaliturus; species Neoaliturus tenellus. Next base: position 194,255,452 of record CM061532.1, read on the forward strand.
TGTTAATGGTTGTCGTCGCTGCTCTGAAGCTAGTTGGTAGGCTGAGTAGGACATTGGCAGCCCACAATGTTCCTGGTTGTCGTCGCTGCTCTGAAGCTAGTTGGTAGGCTGAGTAGGACATTGGCAGCCTACCACGTTCCTGGTCTGTGGCGCTGCTCTGAAGCTAGGGGGTAGACTGTGTAGGACATTGTCAGTCCATAATGTTCCTGGTCTGAAGTGCTGCTCTGAAGCTATGTTTGGTAGGCTGAGTAGGACATTGGCAGCCCACAATGTTCCTGGTTGGCGGTGCTGCTCTGAAGCTAGGGGGTAGGCTGAGTAGAACATTGGCAGCCTACCATGTTCCTGTCATGTGGCGCTGCTCTGAAGCTAGGCGATACTCTGAGTAGGACATTGTCAGCCCATAATGTTCCTGGTCTGAGGTGCTACTCTGAAGCTAGGTGATTCTCTGAGTAGGACATTGTCAGCCCACCATGTTCCTGGTCTGCGGCGCTGCTCTGAAGCTAGGTGGTAGACTGAGTAGGACATTGGCAGCACACAATGATCCTGGTCTGAGGCCAATCAGAATCAGAATCACTTAACTTTATTGAAGCCGTTTTAATAACTCCGGCCATTTGATACCATTGTTTTGCTTTTTTTGAAAATAAAAATGTTTTTTTTACATTTGATTTTTTAAATTTATACTGATTTATTAACTGTTTTAATTGATCAATTGAACGGGAGGCTAATCATACATGCATAAACTTTACGGATTACTTTTTACCCTTTTGATTATGCGTTAAAGAGAAGTTAAAGATATGTTCCTATCGCTGCTGACCAGTGATAGGAAACCGAGGTGAAGTATCATTATAATTTAATGGCTCGGAAACTCAAAGCATAAGTATTCTTAAAAGAAAAATTATGAAACAAACTCATTGTTATAGTCAAACGGAATGAAGATTATAATAATATACGCTTAAGTATAGCAGGAGAGACTAAGGTAAGCACAATGAAACAGATTATGATTACATCAATAAACTTATTCTACTTTCATACATCATAATTAATTTCTCTCTTTAATTATAAATTTAATAGCATTACAAACACCATTCTTGATAAGACTACCTTGGTCCTACTCAGCCTACCAGCCTAGCTTTAGAGTAACGCCTCAGACCAGTAACAGGCTGCCGATGTCCTACTCAGTGTCCTACCTAGCTGCAGAGCAGACCAGGAACATGGTTGACTATCTTGGTCCTACTCAGCCTACCAGCCTAGCTTTAGAGTAACGCCTCAGACCAGTAACAGGCTGCCGATGTCCTACTCAGTGTCCTACCTAGCTGCAGAGCAGACCAGGAACATGGTTGACTATCTTGGTCCTACTCAGAATACCAGCCTAGCTTTAGTTACTCAATTAAAACGGTTAATAAATCAGTATAAATTTAATAAATCAAATGTAAAAAGACATTTTATTTACAAAAAGCAAAACAATGGCATCAAATGACCGGAGTTATTAAACGGCTTCAATAAAGTTCAGTGATTCTGATTGGTTGGGCGTGGGAGGAATGGGGACTTGGGGAATCGCAATCCGAAATTTAATCGCAAATCCGCAATCTAACAGCAATTTGAACTGAATTTCGTACAGTTTTTAGCATGAATGTACTTCTTGTAAACGAGAAGCTTGATGTTGCAAAATAATCTAATGTGATGTGTTTGTGGTTATTATAGATATCTCTTACAGACCATTAAAAACAAGGTGTTGTTACGTTTTCGCACGGTAACATAGCTTAGCAGAAATTTTTATTACTGATTATGCCCTATACAGAATGCAGCTAAATATTTTATAGTTTCCACATGAAATTTATTTAAAAAGGAGTTTATGGTAAAATATATAAAAAGTAGTTGAGATAATAATAAAATTAACAATTGTTTCTAATATGATAAGCAATGTTGTCTGCTAGTGTTTCCTTCTGGTTATAAAATGTTGGAACTATTCTACCATAAAATGTCCCTAACTGTTAAGACTTTTCCTTACTGCTTCAGTTTGTAAAGTAATAGTCCTTACAGGCGGAGTCTTTCAGTCTGAAGAGAACCCAAAGTACTGTTACATAACTTAGGCTAGCCTCCAATCTTCCTAAAATTGCATCTCTTAAAACTAGTGTTTATTTATATATATTTTTTAATGTTTTATTGTAAGTAGCATATATAAAGTATACAATCAGAATTGTACGAAATTTACGAATTAATGGTCACCATGAAATTTGGTATAGCTTTACAGTGATCTAAAAAATATAGTATATGCAGAGATTTCGGAAACCATCTACTGAAACTCCGTGTGGTGTTGTCTTGGATCAAAATAAACAAGAAAATTCAATGAACATATGTCCTAAAATGTTTTGTTTAGCCCCTATATTTATTTATCACACAAATAATCATTTTCATGGAAAAATTTTAATGTGGATTTGCAAAATTTGAGGGTTTAAACTCAAATATCTCAAAACCGGTAAGTTTTATAAAAATTTTACCTGTAAAAATATTGACAAATTAAATTCTCCAACCAAGTATACTAAGTTAAGGATCTGACAACAAATAACAGAGCTATTGCCGTATTACTGCAGAAAGAAGTTGACGTTGCATCATAATTCATGCAACTTAAGGTTATTTTTATATTAAAGCTCAATAACTCCGATATTTGTTGTCGAATCCTTGTAAACTTTGTGTTATTGTCTAGATAATTTAATCTGTCAACTTCTTTGTTATTGGTAGTAGAATTTAGATCTGGTTTACAGGTTTAAAGACACCTATTTGAGTTTAAAAATTTAAAATGGCCGCCATATTGAATATACACATCGGAAAAAAACATTTTTTTCCAGAAAAAAATAAACATGAATGTGAAAAAGGTTCATTCTAAACATAAAATTAATACAATTATCCGTTATGGAAAAATTCTTAAGCGTAAAAAATCTCGGAGTTTCGGAGGAGAGTTTCCGAACACTCTGTATACAATTAGGGTTCTACAAATTTATTATTAGTAGTAAGAATTTATTTATCTTCTGAAAGAGATTAACTTTGTTAATTAGTGATAGTAATAAGCATCCTTTTCAACAGTACACAGATTTTTGGAATTTAATAAGTTTTTAAATATTATTTGAATGAATTTAAGGATATAAAATAAGATTACTGCTATATGGAAAATAATGCGAACGGATCGTTTTATTTTTTAGGGTGTATTTAATGTTCTGACAACTAAAATATATGTTTTAAAGTTTAGTTTCCACGCAACACTAATTGACTTTACTAAAACCGTTCAGCTAACTTTGAGGTGAAATTGTATTAAGTTAGCTCTCATTTTCTCTTAAAACAATTTATTTATTTCATATAACATTTTTGTAAAAGTCCTTGATTAAAAGTAAGCTAAATTGTTTTAAAAAATTAATATTTTCAATATTTACCAGCAAAAAAGGAAAAAAAAACATCTTGGAGTTTGCTTTTTTCAAACCGGGAGGTTTAGCATGAACGGTTTAAATTGACCGGTAGGGCTGTTTTAATTTTTATTGATTTGAGGAGGTTAGTGTTTTGTTTTAGGCTCTAAAATTCTGAAAATGCCAGAGGAAATGCTGTAACTCTACAAAGCTATCTCAATAAAATTGAACCATTTCTAAGATATACATTTTGAACGCCCTTCCTAAATAAATTACACCAATTAGAAGTTATACTAAAAAATAAATATAAAATGCATTCTTAAATGTATCACAACATAACTCAAATTCCAAGTTCTTTTTCTTAAACTTAACTAATTTTTTAATATGAACTCAAACAAAAATATTTAAATAGAAGAATCAGGGTGGCAAAACTTCATGTAAACATGATTTTTGTAATTATTTAGTATTTCGTTTTAGCAAAATTCATCGAACAAAAATGCTGAAATTCTTATCATCATTCTCATATCCTTTTCAAAACACTACCTATTTATTCGCTTATACCATTACAACTGAAATCAGTTTGCCATTACTTTCTAGTCATTGATTTTTTATTACACTAAATGTATGAACTCTTCAGAGAAAAGGGAATTCGATAACATTTTTAGGTAAAATATTTTTAATTCTGGATGCTTTAGAAACTTGAGTGCAAGAGTTCGGTCGGGTCTTCTTCTCCTTATAGGTTGGTCTATTACACTTTTACTCATTTTGTGAATTGCTTCTTTCAATAGCATTAGTTATATTCGATAGTAAAGAACAAGCTATTTAATATTGGCAACACATTATTCGATAGAAAAGAAATAACCGTTGGCAACAAATTTACATTTTGATAGATTAGTTTTTCGCTACTTATAGTGGTTTTTACCCTATATCTGATAAGGTATTGTAGTTTGGAAGTACTATTAGAAAATAAATTCATTGAATTAAACTTATGTTTTTTTTATGATTAGTTTATTTATTTTTCAATCACAATTGTATTACAATTATGATTTATTAGGATATTTTAAAAATAAAAGTGCTACTGATAAATTTCAAAATAAATTAATTTAAATACAGGTATCAAAAGGAGGGCATGGTGTTGTTCAATCCTTAGAGAATGTCGCTTCTTATTCAGCTCACGTCTTCTCGCTCCATCCCAGTGCAATATTACAGTCAAAGACGACTTGCTGGGTGTTCTTTCTATTACATTATGTGCTAATGTATTGATGTACTTTTGTGAAATGGCATAGTACAATCGTAGAAATAGAAAGAACGTAAGAGTACTTTTTGAAGAATATCAAACAAAGGTTTGTGAACATATTACTTTGTGACGTAAGTTCTCCTAAACCCCTTTGGCTTACTCAATTTATTTTAATTACTGTATTAATGTTTATTAACCCAATCAAGTTAAATTTTAGTTTGCGTAGTTTTTGTCACATTAAAAAAATATTGTCAAATATTTAGTAATGAGCAAAATAAAATATCCATTCTTAATCATATTATTAGCAGTACCAAATATGTTGAAACTCTTTATTTTCTTTATTATTGAGTGTTTGGTGCAACATTAGTTTGCTTAATTTCAACATTAATTTTAGATTTCAATCAGCAATCTTTTTAGTTCAAGAATGGCTTACTCAAGCTTTAGAACAGAAAGTAAGTGATTGTTCGTTAATGATATTCGGCCCATGTACAATATCCGTACTTCGATGTTACAGCTCTTTAGCGCATTTAGGTATTAAAGCCATTTTATTACACACTTAAATTTTTTATACCAATAAATAAAAATAACAATATAAAAAAGTAACTCTTTGTGAATGATATTTGACCCATGGGCGATGTTTTAGTTATTTAGGGACATAAGGTATAAGCCCCATTTTTACTAGGCCTACACTTAAAAAAACCATTTACACAATTTAACAAAGTGAAAACCTAAATAGTTTCTTTTCTGAAAAGTATATTTTCATTGTTTTATAAGTAATTGTATCATTCATTATTGATATTGTTCTTGGTTATTGAGTGTTTTGCAAAGCATTATTATGTACTGGACATACAAAGATATTTTGCATTGTTTTTACATATGTTTTGATTTCATTTTTAAAATCTGAAATCAACTGTTCCTTATTTTTATTAATTAATTTCGCTGTACATCTTTTCAAACCAATATTCCATTTTAACACTATTTTTTATCAATATTTAAAGCATTAACAAAATGTTCGTGTTTATTTATTGCATTGTAGTATGCTAAATGATATATTCATTTTTATAATTGACAAAAAAGGAATATTTGAATGAGAACTATCAAAAAATCAAATACAATAGTAATAGGGTTGCTAGTGAAATATAATTTCTTTGATTAACATAGTACATAGGATATTGCAAGCATAGCATTATCACTGGACTGCAAGAAAGGGAAATTTAATTTAATAAAGGAGCACTTTTTTCATTGGCAGCTGCAAATTGATAGATGAATTTGACTAATAGAAACCTGTCAAAGATTTGGAGTGACGCAATTGTTTTAAGATAAATTCAATTCGTGACAATAGTTCTTAAAAAAATATATTGAATATGATTTATTGCAAATAAAAAAAGGACTTATAAAATTATATACTTTTTCATTTTATTTTTGGGAGACTCTTCAAAAGGCAGCTGCCATCTTCGCTGACAAACTAAAAAAAAAAAAATATATATATATAAAGTATAAACTATTAAATATAAAACTATAGACTAAAAAGGCTAATTATTGTTCATTAGGTTTTCTTCACCTTGTTTTTTTTCATTGGATTCCCATGTCTTCAATTGGTTTGTTTTAGTAATGTGATTACTTGATTTTAAGCTCTTAACAACATGGTCTTGCACCCTTACATGGTTATATTCTTTAAAGCTTGGATTTTATGAACTCCACAAAATCAGAACGTTTATTCGTGTAAAGCGGAAGAATATTTTTGTTTGAGTATGGAATAAAAAACTGAGTATTTTACACTGGCAATCCAAAGACCTAATTTGCTGCTATGAAACCTGTTTATTTACATAGTTATTTGTTCATTGTTTGAGACTTAAAAAAAACCTCCTTTAATTATAGATAAAAACTTTATTCAGTTTAATAACTTCATTACAATGTCACATGACACAGTTTGGCGAATCAAGCTCACAGACGTAAACTAAAAAAAAAATATATAAAACTAATGATATAGGTTACAATCTTTAAGAAGATTAGTTGAAATTCAACTATAAGATTAATAAACAATCAATGTAAAAAATAACATAATTTTTTACTATGAAGTTTTTGACAAAAGTTCATTCAATTATGGTTTACAGTTTAATTAAAATAAAATTATATTACAAATAATATAATCTGCAATCAATTGTAGCAGTACTTTATGGTGTGAATAATGTAATCTACTGCCTAACACCATGTAAAAATATACAATAATGCTTCTACTCTCAACGTAGATTCATAAACATATAATGTACGAATGGTGTTGTTATTTTAATTTAAATCTATATAATATTGTAGAAGACCTTTGTTCTCTAATATATATTGTATAATATATAATTTTGTAGAAGGCGGATGTCCTCTTGGATATTTTCCATTAATAAAAAAATGTGTGTGGTATATTTTAAAATGACATAGATATTACATTGAGGTGATATAAACAATTTGTATTAAATGTTTAATATGATATAGAATGTTAAAAACCGTACTGGAATAAGATATTTTAAGTATAGGGTTTTTAATTTCAAATATAGGGTATGTTAGATTTGTACATTACTTGTGAATGTACAAAAAGTAAAAATTTTCTGAAATTAAATGAACAATTTCAATTTTTGAACTAGTATTTAGTTTTTTAGTTGCTATATATGTTATGGGGTATATATCATTTCCCGTGAACAAATTACATTCAGTTGTTCTTAGACAAAATATGAATTAGAGCTTGATTAAATAATTTGTAAGCTTAGCTACCCCTTTCTTAGTAATACTTTGAGCCATGTGAACGCATAGTGGTACGAAATGTAAGTTTGTAATTAGTTAAGATTAGAGTTTCACCACAAAGTGGGTTTTGCTGAGAATTGTAGTACGATATGTTTAGCCAACATGGCCTATTACATCACCAAAGTGTAATAAAGCAAAGTTAAAAACAGTTAATACAACATATTTTACCTTGGTTAATTTGAATACTCGTCATGGAAATAATTATAATTTTGAAAGTATTACAGTACTTCACTACTTCAATTGTATTGTCACTTTGTACTTGATGTTATTATATTTTTAAGTTTCCTTTTTTTCGGGAACTAATATTCAACTTTAACTTTTAACTTTTCGGGAACAATTTAATATGGGTGATTAAAAAAAACTGAATAGTAATAGAGGATGCTAATTTTAGATAATTCTAAACGCGGTAATAATGATACAAAATAAAACTGCTATACAACAAATTAATTAAGTCGTTAAATGTATTTACAAGATTAATTGTTTAAAAAATGATGTCTAAGTTTGGAGTTGTCGTGTAAAATATGTAAGGACGTGTATTACATTTGTCATCTATGTAAAACTGATTTTTTTTTAAGACAAGGATATGTCTTGGCAATTGCTTGCAGAGTTAGTTAGGACTATACCAAAACAATCATAATTTCATTTGGGGAAATTATACCACTTATACACCTTATCATTCACAAACAGTGACTAAATTCTACTAATATATAAACAAAATTGTTGATAGCCATCCAGAGGGCTTAAAAGAACAAATAAAACTTGAAGTTATTGAATTAACAAAACAGGGAGTCTTAACATCTATATTCATTTAGAAATTTATCTTTTACGGTGAGATAAATTTATATGTTGAGTCTAAGTGCCTTGCTTTCAAACTTCCAATGAAATTAGAGATGCGCAGATTAGATGAGTAAACGGTTTCAAGCGCTAATGTGGGGAAGAAGTTTGCGACTGCTTGCCTCTGGAATACTACTTAATACTAACTTAACTTTACGTTGCGTTAACGCAGTGTAAGTTATCCAAAATTATACTGGTCCAGAATAAATACATTGAAGAAAATACAAGAACACTATTAATTGTTCTTGTTACTGTACTCAAGTGGGGTGATTTTGAATTTTAAGTATAGGGAATGTTAGATTATTAGTTTACTAGTGAATTTACAACATATCATGATTTTCTTTAATTAAATGAGCAATTTAAATTTTTTAAATACTATTTCTTTTTTTAGTTGATTTATATGTATTGGTTTATGCTAATTGTTGGTACAATCTGGGCAAAACGTTAGCGATTTTCCACATTGATATCATAAACAATTTTTTTTACTTTACTTCAAGGTATTTTACGCATCATTTTACGTGAACATATTACATTCAGTTGTTCTTACAAATTTACGAAAATATGTAGTAGGGCCTAGTGTTGAATTCGTTTGGGTCATGCAAAAGAATTTTTCTTTACAAAACTGAATACAATTGTTTTACCGTTCTTTTATTGTACAATTCAGCTTTCTCTGGGACACTAAATAGTTTTAGACGAAGGGTTCGCCTAACATTAATAAAATGTTTAATGAGTTTGATTCCCTTTACTTGACAAAGTGTATAAAATCAAATAAAGCTATTAAGTATCGCTGTATTTAATCCTGTAATGATTGTATGATGCCATTAACTAAAACAGTGGCTGAATTCACAACGTTAATACTTTACCAAGCTGTTTTGTTAATACTTGACCATAAACCAGGATTGATTTATAAATAATATTCTGAATACAAAGAAAACAGTAGGGTCGAACGAGTTAAACCAATTTAGACAAAGTAGGTTACGGTGCATTACCCAGTGCGACTTTATTGAATAAGGGGTCATAACGTATTTTAAGAACCTCAAAGTGACGGATCATAAGGGTCAGTAGTCCCAGTTGTGGAAAGTCATATTTTGTTTCAGATTTAAATTTGAAAATTGGAGTTAAATATATTGTTTACCAAAATGTACCTAAATTAAGATTTAGGATAATATTATTAAAACACGTAAATTTGTAATCACGTGGAGCAAAATTTAATATTATAGTTAACAAAGAGAAGGATCTATTTCAATGAAACAATAGACTTATAAAATGAAGTTTCAGCTTAAATCAATTAAAATTTTAAGTTTATATAAAACGTTGAATAGGTATAATATTTGTTAATGAGGTAAGATTTTATTTGGCGTTGTTTGGTAGATGTTGAGAACACACGTAACTCACACAGTCGCATCTGTAAAAACCCACAACCAAAACAAACACGACCAGTCTTGTTTTTTGAAGAGAGAAGAGAGCTTACCATAATTTAAGGGAATTTACATTTAGCTCCAGAAAAAAGTCCCAAACCTTTGAGTAACTTTAAATTATCTCCAATTCTTGTTTACCCACAGGGACCAGCCTCACTTTCATTTCCCTTCCAGATCTCCTCTCAATATGATTTTGGAAAATTACCACTCGTCCCGTCATCCATGTTGACATTCATTAAAAAAAATCTAATTAGTGTTTATTTTGATGGTTTATTTAGTAAAGTAATTGATTTTTTGGCGATACAGTCTATTTTATTAACTTTAAGACATTTAAGAATCATATTAAATATGATACTAAATGTGTTAAAGCAGATGTAAAGTCAATGTTTTAATAAACATAACACATAATAATAATAACACAATAAATAGGTTAGGGGTTTATATGGCTATTATTCACAAAACAAAACACAGACTGTAACATATAAAGAGGATAAATCTTAGGAAAACAGCAGGTATTCAATAATTTATCCACCACCATAGTTTTATTTGATGAGAAGAGTAAGTGTTTGAAATTGATCAGGAATAAAACTGAAAAGAAAAATGAAAGTTGTTTACATATCGGGTCAGTGCCTCTACCGAATGAATAAAGAAAGTCGAATGATGTGGGGCGATATATCGATCCCACAGAGTAAGAATAGAATACTGGAATTTCCTGTCACTGACACAATATTTTGTTGTTATATTTGTTGTTGGATTTAGATTAAATTTATTTGTTGTTATGTTATTTAATTTATATAGTATATTTAAACGTTATCTCACTTCATCAATGAAAATTGTATTTATTGTTGAATTAAAAAAGAAATGTTGTTAGATTTAAAATATTATTGTAAAAATAGTTGTTTTTTCTCCCAATTAGCATTTAAGCTAGAGAGATAAGCAAGCACTGCTTTGTAAACAAATGGCGCTTGCGAAATAAATTGCATTTGAATTTGAATTTGAATCAGGTAGTATTTTCAAAGGTCAACATCTAATTCATGTTTTCATGTTAATTTTCATATTTTTTCAACATACTCTTTACTTTTTGTTCAAATTTAATTGTAACAGATTTTTAAGTTAATAAAATGATAAAAATATATATTGCTCTGTTGCTATAATATGTTAAAAATTTGTAATTTATTCTGAATATTGACTTAATGTAGCTCTTACATATAGTATTTTAAAATATAAAAAATAACGTTAAAAAATTACGTAAAATGCTGAAATCGACCCACTTTCTTACAACAAACTATCCTAGAAGAAGGCAGCAGAATAAAAGACTTGATCTAGAATTCACGGATAGGGTTTACTTAAAAGTGACACCGAAGATTTCTTTACCGCGTATACATATACATATACCTTATACGTTATACCATATTTATAAAAAGGTCTTTATAAAAATTAATCTAGTTTTCTTTTATTGACTATTTTCTATAATTGAATTCACTTGAAAAAAAAATATTTAAACTTTAACTATTCTATTCATTAGTATGTATGAATTCATATAGAGCACAAAAAATAATTAATTACTCCCCTTTTTCTTGCACTGTATGTAAAAAATGTTGGTCTACTCCTCATGACTGTAAACTGTCGTTTGAATTTGATTGAAAATATGTCTATTTAAAACAAATCGTCAGGCTCCTCACAAAGATTTATAAATTTAATGAGTTCTATATGTCTAATAATAATATATAAAAAATATTATATTCATAAAATATATGTATATATTATAAATATATTATATAATTATATATATATATATATATATATAATATTAATAAACATTTTACACAATATGATACTGTATCATAATATTTTCAGGTAACTAAAGAAGTAATATTTTTGTAACAGTATCTATTACTACAGGACCATTTTCAGTCACATTAACTAAAAAAAAAATTAAAAAAAAACAACCAAACGATTGTACGATTTTGCATAACCAACCAACCAACCAAGTCGAGTTTTGTTTCACAGTTTAAGTTTGTAATTAGCAAAGCTTAGGGGTTCCCCAACAAGTCAGTGTCTATAAATAAGACCGATTACTTCCTACCTACATTTTATTACATTATTTTTTTTTACTTTTACCTTGCTTAGAAGAAATATGCTAATAGTTTTGTTGACAATATTTGGAACGAATGTGAATATTATTCATGCTATTGTCCTAAGTAATCAGTTATATAGTTTCCAGTTGTATCAATTAGTAATTGGAGATTCAACTGAATTGTTTCCAGCCATAAAAGCTTAAAAAATGCCCGATCTATGAATAAAAATAAACAATAAAGAAATTCAATATGTGAAACTTTAATTGAAATAATTTGTATTTATTATTACAATGTTTTTCTTTGTGTGTTTTTTTGTTCAACCTATCTTAAAGTAAAACTGTATGTTTGTTAAGAACATAATGTTTTACATACTACTGTATGATGTAAACCCATTAATATAATGTTTGCTGAGCACATAAATTATAATTAGATCCCGGTTCGCAATCACTCTTAGCTATTTGAGCTGGTGAGATAAGAAGATTAAGCACCGCTGAACACTGATGGGTGGCGGCGATGCATCAGCTTGTTAATAATACAATAATAACATGTTTTGTGGTAACAGGTAATGGCAGGCTTGTTTGCATAGAAATACACAAACAGAAATAATGGAACTCTTGGTATGGCTAACGGCAGTTGATGTTGCAGAGAGTGTAATATGTGGTCGCTAATTTATTTGTATATTAGTTATATAAACATGAATATATATATATATATATATATATATATATATATATATGTATATATATTACCAAATATTTTGCGCTTCCTCGCTGCATTAGGCCAACACAAAAACTGTCAAAGTTAACATCTGTAACCTGTAAGATAGCCTGTTAAAACATAATTTGACGGTAGAGTAAAAAAATCCTTTTACAAAACTCTTCTTCGTTTTATGTTTGGGTTTTGGGCTTAAAATCTGCAAATTTTAAACTTGATTTAAATGGGGTTTTCGAGTTATGTATGATAAAATTCTACTATGAATATAAAATAAAGACAGAAAAAAGTGTTGCTAAAAGGAAAGGTATAGTGTTATCAAATCCACTGAGATTGTTGTTCTATATTCAGCTCACGTATATTCCCGCTCTATTCCAGTGTAATGCTGTGTAATATAGAGTCAAAGGCGACGTGTTAGACGATAATTTCACGATACACGTTCTTTCTTTTGCAAGTACTGCTGCATGGGTCGAATGCGAAACACAGTGCAGCTTAAAACTTGTTCACATACGAACAAGTCTCTTGAAAATTAAAAAGTCAGAAGAAGTGTTATAATATCAATATTGAACGTGAATTCAAATGTTATTCAAACTTTAACTGTAATGTGTATTTTTAATGATGTCTGGTATATCCTAATAATTAAAGTAATAATAATTTTATGAAAATATAAGAATTGATTTTGACTCATTCCAGCTTACAAAGCTTTGGATATTTGATTATTTTCTGTACTTAAAAGGTTATATATTAAGAGTGTTCAACTCTGGGTTTAATATAAATAAATATTTCAAATCTCGCTATTTGTGAAAGTGTTTTAGTGCAACTTAGGTATAGAAATCCATCCAAATGGAATTAATAATATATTTATAAAAACTAGGGATCGCCCAGTGGTCGAAATTCAACAAAAAACACAGTTCATATTGAGCCTATTAGATTTAAAACGTTCACAACTGTAACATTTGTTTTTCTTGATTTGCTATCATTTGTTATCAGCTGTGTAATGATGTAATCAAGATGTATCTTGAAATGAAAAGTGTCAAGTCTTTTGTAACTTACTACCAATCACTTATCCTTCTCCCATAAGATTAATATTGAGACTATGAAAGCCTGTAGGGCGTAGCCCTGGGGGCCTATTAATTATAATGGAATACTGCTTAACTACAGGATACTACCTTTCTAACAGTATGCGTGGATTCCTACGATGCGCACAAGCTAAGAAAAAAGGAGGAAAAGAAACAGGCTCGCATATTAATATATAGATGACTAATACCGTTCGACCTGAATGTCTGTCACAGTTACGCATAGGCCTAATAAGGATTTTAAATATTCTTATTTGACATAAATAAATAACCAAGCCAACGAAAATGTTATAAAGTCCCAGAAGCGCCCAAAAGGGTGTAATCGGTGATATTTGAATATAAATATTGCATAGTTTCGTGCACACTTAAGTAATTCATTAATACTCGTTATGAAGAACCTCATAGCCTACCTGATAATAGTATTTGTGTTTTATATATAGGTTTACGCAATTTTATATATAGGTTCACGCAAATTCAATGGTATATCCTCTAATAGCCCAGGTAAAGAGTAATTTTGAAATAGCAATTTAGTATCCAGAGTTGTTGAAAAGTAAAAATAAAACCTTGAAAATATGTTTTTAATAAGCCATTTCCATTTTTGTTCTACTCTGAGCCCTATTTGAAGGGTTGATTCTATAGCAAAATGTGGATTTTCACAGAATTGTGACATTTCGTCCAAGTTGAAAACTTCATCCTTGTAGGTAAAGATTCGTCTGTCCAAAATCTTTTAAATAATGAACAAAGTTCATGCTGAATAATGTAACAAACAATTTTACTATCTGAGGATGGTTTACCAATTAAAACAATTGAATGCCAGTTAAGATATAAAGATATAATTAAAAGTACTCTTTTGTGCCATAAATATTGGACACAATACGTAGTTCTTTGGACTAATCGTAGTATCTCTTTTTACTCGATTCAGCAGAATATTTTAGACGGAATCATCTCATTCTCAGTTGAAAAAAGTACTGGATATTTGTAGGAGTTCTTCAAATATATAGTAAACGATGATCTTCTAAATAAATGTACATGGGAGTTTTGGTAAATACATTTATTACTTGGCAAAACACATTTACGTTTTCTTCAAACTTTTCTTATAACATTATTGTGTAGTACCTCAAAGTATAATAAAAAACAACACAGTTGTATTAGAGTAGGTATAACATTGACTTCAATTTGTGAGATACACAATAAATTAAATGAAAATATAATAATAAAACATTGATTAAATAGGTTAAATTATAAACAATCCAGAAACATATGTTTTACTTGAAGACCATACCTTACTGGACCTTTTTGTGTTTCAAAATTGTTAAAAGTCATTAGAGGTGTGCGTTTAGAAGCTTAACCACCTAAACCCCTTGATGTGCCTACACGGTGTTGGTATCCGCCGCTCGCTCCCCACACAATGTCTTAAAAGCCCCCCCCCCCCCCCTCCCCGACCGCTCAATGGCATAACATACATTAAAAAGACATGACATCAATAAAATTAATTTCATTTACAAAAAAATAATAATAATAATAATAAATAAATAAATGGCTGTTGGTGTAGTTTTTATGAAATCTTATTTACAAATTTGTCACTATACAACTAATGGCTTATAAAGGCAAAACCCCGTAAACCTAAATTTAAACGTTGTTGAAAATCCTATTTTGTAATCCTAGTAAAGTACATTTGCATGTATGTATGTATACCGAAATGTTTCCAAAATGGTTCCAATGATTTTCTTCACACTTTGTATAGGATAAAATAATATTTATATAAGTCTCTATGCTAGGAAAAATATTATTTCGTTATAAACTTGAGTAATTATCTTTTTAATTTGAGCCATTTTCAAATAAAAAAATTTTTCTTTAAATTACAAAATGGCCGCAGTGTTTGTGATTTTTTTAAAGTGATAATTTGACTTGTCTGTAGGCTAGGAATAACACATGAAAATGTTTCATGGATTCAATATGACTACAGTATTTCCGTTGCTTTGATTTGCTTTGTGTCAATTATTATAGAATTGTAAATTAGCTGAGATGTTTTGACTTCTTTAAATAAATGTAGGGCATACACTCCTCGGATACATTAAATCGACTAAAACCGACATTTGTTTATAGGCCTAAAAGATTGCAATTTCGTTTAAAAAGTTATAAAGCATTTGATCTAAACTTAATTTTTTCTTATATTCAGTGGCTTTGAGAAATCCTTTGACGCGAAACTGACTGCCATCTTCTTAGCTTTTTCTCCAGACGTTCATTAGTAATCCTTTACTTTATTAGATGATTACACTAATTAAACATAGGTACCTGAGGGATGAGCATTTGCTTGGTGAACGTAGTATAATAAATTCTTTGTGGTCATAATAATATCCGTCGCAGACTGTACGCTAAGATATTGAACCCAAAAGGCTTCTTCTTCAAAAAGATCTTCTTTCAAGAAGAGCTCGTTCGCTTTGCTCTCTCGCCTTTCAGGATGTTTAAATGTAGGCCTAAGTGCGTTGCACTCCGGTATGAGTATGTTTAAACTTTAACACGTGGATTTTATTTGGTGTTAGTGCAGTATATAGGCCCCCTCACCTGAGGTACACACTCGTTGAGCCTTTATTTCGCTCCATCTTCGTTTACTTTGCAGTTAAAGTTGACAGTGTTATATACTTAGGGGATAATAACGTAAATTTACTCTCTAACACATGTCATGAAGCTAAGTACTTACACTGGCTCTTGAAGGAAACTAACACAGTACAAGTTATAGATCAACCAACTAGGGTAACTGCTACCTCGGCCACCTTGATAGACCACATAATCGTGGACAGGTCGGTTGAGGTCAAGAGGATCGGGGTTATTCATGCATCAGCCATCAAGGACCATAGAGGGGTGAAGATTACGGACCACAAGCTTGTTCACTGTGATATTGTGTTCATAAATTAAAGAAAGAGACCCAAGATTGTAACATATAGACACTTCTCTCAATTTAACAGTGAACTTGCTGTCACAGATATTGCTAAAATAAATTGGAACCACGCCTTAGAAACGAATGTTAGAATATTTTGCAGAAATGGGAAGAGGTTGTGAAGCAAGTGAGGTGAGAATTGATTATTTCAATGAAAATAAAAAGATATATTTTGAGACAACTTGGACATTTAGGCCTGTAACAGAGAATGAGGTAAAATTAGCTATGAATACAATAAAATGTAATGCAATTGTTAGTGACAAGATCTCTATACAGATGATAAAGGCTGTGAGTCCATATGCCATTGAGGCCATTACTCATCTTATCAACGAATCGCTGTTAAATGGAGTGTTTCCGGGAAATTGGAAACAGAGTATTTTGCATCCGCTCCCGAAGACATCTGCCCCTAAAGGAGTCCAACAGGTAAGACCCATTTCAATTTTGACTGCAATTTACAAGATTCTTGAGAAAATTGTAGTAAAACAACTCAATGAGTACATTAAACCTGAGGATATTCTGCCAAAAACTCAATCTGGGTTCAGAGAAAATTACAGTACCTGCACTGCCCTGGTAAATCTTTTTTGATGCAAAAGACAAAGTAAAAGTTAGCTCACTAGTACTTCTAGATTACTCTCAGGCTTTTGACTCAATCAATCATGAGTTGCTGCTGGCGAAAATGAATTATTATGGCTTTGGAGCGGAAGTAATTGAGTGGGTCATATCATATTTAGCTGACAGAACACAGATCATGAAGTTTGAAGGCGAGATATCATCTGCTCTTCAGAGAGAAAGAGGTGTGCCTCAGGGAAGCTGCTTGGGGCCTATACTTTTCAATCTTTACACATCTGACTTTCCTTCTTGTGTCCAGAGCTGCACGCCACATTTGTACGCTGATGATTGTCAGTTACATTTGTCCTATGATCCTGATTTGACATAGGATGCCATTTTCAGAATTAACGTAGATCTAGATAACATTTTGACTTGGTCCCCTGAGAATGGCCTGAAACTCAACATAGGAAAGTGCAGTGTTTTTTTTTATTTATTTATTTAATAGACAACAACATACATAGAGTACGTATTTTAAGTTGCTATAATACATAGTTAAAATCAAAACACTAAAGATAATCATAACAAAAATTTGGAACTTTAAAGTTACATACATCTAGCACCACAAGATCGTATACAGACCCTCAGTGAGAATGGTATAGAGGTCACTCTAAGTGGCGAAAGTCTATCCATTTGTAATAAAGTCAAAACCACTTGAAGTCGTCTTGGAGCGTGACCTTTCTTTTTCAGACCACGTAACTCACAACATCCAGCGTGCCATTGGCAGGTTGAGGGGTCTGTATCGATTCAGGAGTTTGTTGCCAGAAGCTGTAAAGCTTCAGCTCAATGCATTCTTTGGTCTTAACGGTTTTTTACTATTGCTACCCTGCATATGGAAACAGCATCACGATGCATGACGCTCAGAGAGTTCAAAAACTACAGAACTCAACACTGAGGTATGTATTCTCTCTGAGGCGAAGAGACCACGTGTCGGTATATCATGATGCTGTTAACATGCTTCGCATGGGGAATTTTCGCAATTTGATGACCAACTGCATGAACCACAAAGTCCGTGCACTCGGGGAGCCACGTTACCTGGGTGAAAGACTGCGGCACCATGATGATGTTTCACAACGGGCCATCAGCAGTAATCAGAAAATTCACTTTCAAAGAGTTAGGCTTGAACTGGGCCGAAAAACCTTTTCGTATTTTGGTTCAGTGCTTTACAAGAACCTCTCCGGTATCCTCAAATCATATTCATTGCTTGGTTTTAAGGAAAAATTGAAAGATATAATTAATGATAGGAATTGTTACAGATAAGTTTTCTCTTTTATTGTAATTGTTACTTTTATTAGATCATTGTTGACTTGAGTTATCCGGAAAACCACTTTGTAACTGAGGTAACGCTTAAAAATAAAGGCATTTTTATTCATTTATTTATTTACGGTTAACAGCTAACTTTATCATTGTGTTCATTGTTTTGTTTTAAAATGTAATGGAATTCTCACAAACTGCTTCCTTGTCTTTTATTTAACTAAACTTAGTCATAATCACCATTACAAAGAATTATTTAAAAACTAGTTAATTATTTTTATTATGATATCATTTAGTATTTCAGTAACTGGATACAATAGAAAAAACACATGGTCCTACTGGAGCACGTGGTTCGCACTTTGACAGTCAAGTCAGCTGTTTTCTACAAATAAAAAAATTTTATAAATTAAAATAAGGAATAAATCATAAAAATTACTTTTTTACAGCAATGTTTTTCCTAAGCATTTTTCAACATATCTTTACGAAATGCTGTATGTTTGTTAAGAAGATAAAGGTTTAAATATAATAATATAAACCCATTAATATAATGTTTGCTGAGCACATAAATTATAATTAGATTCTGGTCGGTTCGCAATCACCCTCAGCTATTTGAGCTGTTGCGATAAGAAGATTAAGCACCGCTGAACACTGATGGGTGTCGGCGATGCATCAGCTTGCGAATATACAATAATAACATGTTTTGTGGTAACAGGCAATGGCAGACTTGTTTGCATAGAAATACGCAAACAGAAATAATGGAACTCTTGGTATGGCTAGCGGCAGTTGATATTACAGAGAGTAATGTATGGTGGCTAATTTATTTGTATATTAGTTTTGTAAAATATGAAAATATATATCACCAAGTATTTTACGCTTCATCGCTGCATAAGGCCAACACAAAAACTGTTAAACATATGTAATCTGTAAGTTAGCCTGTTAAAACATAATTTGCCGGCAGGGTAAAAAAATCATTATACAAAACTCTTTGAAATTAGTTCTTTGTACTACACTCGGGTTTCGGGCATGTACTCTTCCAATTTGGAACTTGATTTAAATTTTTTTTCTGAGCATGCTAAAAGTGTTGCTCTAAGGAAGGGTAAAGTATTATCTAATCCACTGAGATTGTTGCCCCATATTCAGCTCACGTATTCCCGCTCTATTCTACTGTAATGCTGTGTAATATAGAGTAAAAGGCGACTTGCTAGCAATCATATCATTATACTATACACGTTCTTTCCTTTGCAAGTACTGCTGCATGGGTTGAATGCAAAATACAGTACAGCTTACAACTTTTTAAAATACAAACAAGTCTTTTGCAAGCTAAAAAGTCATAAGAATGGTTTATTTTCGCCATTATACGTAAATTAAAATTACACTTTAATTTATATTTATCAACAAATGTTCTCTTAAAAATAGAATAAATTTTCCTTGTGAGTGTTTTGATAGCCTACAATGCTTCTTCTATTTTATCATACTCTTTATTGAAGGCTTTTCATTATTATTTGAGTATATATGTAGGTAAATTTAAGTTTAAGTAAGTTAAGTATTTTGTACGTTATTTAAGTTTATACAAACTACCATTTCAAATTTTTTGTGAATGTGTGTTAACGCAACTTAGTTAAATAACACCATATAAATGGGATTATTCATATTAGAATAAAATAGCTATACAACTTTTACTGAAGTACCTAGTTGTTTAGTGATAAAATTTCCAGGTAAACAAGTTTTACTAAAAAAAACATACCTTATTGGACCTTTTTAATGCTTTTCAAAAGTTTTAAAAGTTGTTAAAGGTGCAAAGAAGCGTAACCACTTAAGCCCTCTGATGTACCCACAAGGGGTTGGTGCATATTTATTAATATATATTTGATATTATGATGGTTAGTAGAGGCAATCCTCTGAATTATTTAAAATATTATTAAACATTTAAAGTGAAAGCTACTGAGAGGATCGTAGCTATTGTAGTAACACCGGAATTCTTAAGGCCCTTAAATTTAAATATTAGGAAAACTATGCAGTTTAGATAAAATGCTTTATGTAGATTATGTTATAAAACACAAATCGATAAACGGGACATACATTTTATTTCCTTAATTTATCATAACACTACTGCTGAAGTACTCAGCTAATTGACGATTCTATAAGCATAGCAAATAAAAGCAATGCAAATTATGTGCTCATATTGAAGCCAGGGAAAAAATATTTTTCATCACACTACATCGATATTACCTGTTTTCGACCCTCACTTCTACCAACGAAACACCTGTTTTGCCGGCCTAGGCCGGCAAAATTTTCCGGCCTAGGGCGGTAATGGAAACTGTAGCAGAGAAATCTAGAATATTAGAAGGTATTTAATAACAACAACAACAAATAACAAATCAGTGACGTAGTTAGAAGTTAAGCTGATACCAACTGTTAAATATGTATGACGTAGATGGG
The DNA here is from genome assembly GCA_030545055.2 of Neoaliturus tenellus. Classification (NCBI taxonomy): domain Eukaryota; kingdom Metazoa; phylum Arthropoda; class Insecta; order Hemiptera; family Cicadellidae; genus Neoaliturus; species Neoaliturus tenellus. The sequence goes on from CM061532.1 coordinate 194,276,228, forward strand.
AAAATAGTACTTTCTCTTGGAATCAGCTGTAGTCACTTACCGTTAGAGTATTAGTTTTGGTGGCCTTAGCTGATGTGAAGTGGTTGCCTAGCAACCAGAAACTCAAGCAGTACATCTCGCTAGGTTAGTTGAAGTTCAGGTTATGTTTTGTTTGTTATGAACGAAAAAGTAATTTTTTCACTTGTTTTGAATTTATTGAATTGTGTAGTGTGATGAAAAATATCGTTCATAACTCGGGCCGAAAGCGTTTTGCCAACCCTCGATCGTTTCAAGTTCTCGACTTCGTCTCGAACTTGAAACACGATCTCGGGGCCGGCAAAACGCCACTTTCGGCCCTTGTGACGAAATATACTATTACAGCTGACGGTAAGGACAAATTTTGGTAAGTTAAATATACAAGACTATTCTTTAAAATAAGAGTTTGGAAAATTAGGAAAAAGGGTCCTATAACTGACTTAAAAAAATTTCTTGCGTCAAACCACAAACTCTCAAATATCATTAACACTTCCCCACAACTTACTCTTTAAAATTATATACTAGAAATGATCTTTCATATTTTATTTGTCTAAGTTGCTGAAATCAACATAAAAAATAATTATTTACATGTTAATGATGTAATAACAGTGATTTTTGTAAATTATGAAATGAATTTTTCACAATTGTTACCCTATAAGAAAGTTTGTATAAAGTTTGTATGTTTTATTGGTATAGGTATTTAAAAAAGGCCAATAATTATGTTTAACGCCGATTCCCGCAATATCTGAAATAAAATGTCTAACGCCCTGTTAAAAAAAATTGACTTCGAAAAAAAAATTAATCTTAAATAGGCATATATTGTTTTCTATTAGATTTTTCCAGTCATTAAGAGGGCTTAACTGGTACTATTCTTATTCTGATACATAATTTTATATAATTTATAAAAATATCTTTACAATTTTCTATAAGGCTGGCAAATAGTGCTCTTTTACTATAAACACTAGTTTGCGTCATAGTATATCAGATCAACTCACAATAAATATTGTATTTTTTTACATTTTTTACATTAATAAAATGTGTTTATAAAAAAAAAAACTTGTTGGTGAAACTACATGTTGAGTAGCAGAATTATTTTAGAGATAAATCAAACAAGTTAAACACAAGTTAGCGAGCTGAAGAGTGGTATTTACGTCTTTGGTAACAACAACTGTTGAATTTCGCAATTAAGAATCATTCTATTATCATTCGTGCACCGATTTAAAAGATTACTGTGGAGCCTGTGATACAAATAGTTTAAGTCATTATTAAAATAAATTATTACTTTAGATAAATATCATGATGGTAACGATAAAAAGTAATCCTTGCTTAAACAAAAGCATGATTCACTACTTGGACTATTTACAACTTTATTTTACTTGGACTATTTTTACTAAAGAATTTCTAAGTTAAAAGTTCCAGCGGCCGCTCCCGTGGTTTGGAAGTCATGTTAAGCTGTTGGTTCACCTTCATAGAAAACAAAAATGCGTCGGCCACTTGGGCGAGGAGAACTGTCAGTTAATTGCCGATATCCCTGCACTGAAAGCCAAACGATTATTATGTATAAAATAATGAAATCTTAGCCTAGCTCTGCAAGGAAATAGTTAATATGATGTTCATCTTCCTTCCATAATATTAAAATTTATAGCAAATACTTTAATACTTTTAGATAAATAATAGAACATTTTTTGGTTTTTTTAATTTATTTGTGCAAGTTTACTGGTTTTTTAAAGTTTACTTTCAAGTATACGTTAATTTGATTTTATATTTCACTTATTTTTCTAGCTTATATTAATTTTTCAACAAACTTTTTGTAGAATTTATATAATATTATTCACATAAAAAATTAAAATAACGAAATAAACCAAGTGTTAGTTAAATATTTAAATATATTCATTGTATATTTTACTAGGCAAAACAGTTTTAATGGAATATTTATTCACTAGTTTGTTTTATTTATATATTTAATATACGACAACACAGCATATTGACAGTTAGATTTTGCACACTTTAAAATTTGAGGTAGATACAGTTTACTGTCATTTTTGATCTAAGTAAGGGCCTGGTGAATTTAAACTACATCTTTGTCACATTAAATGCTTTATAAAAAGTTGTCATTTACGACTAACAGCCGCATCTCCCATCTCTCTCTCTCTCTGCGAGACCAAGGTGATTAATCTTCTTATCTCCACCTCTAATGACTTGTGGCAATGCGAGTACAAGAAATTCCCATCGCACATTTCTGTCTAGGTAAACCTAATTCATACAAACTCTTTTAAACAGGTTTTGTATTCATAAAACCACTTTATTTTTAAAGGCAAAGGTTTATTGTAAAACTATGTTGCTTGGACAGTAAACTACTCACCATGAATAAACATCATACCTTGTAAAGTAGATTGGTGTCGTCTTGGGACTCGTATACACAATTATTATCCCTTATTGTATTAAAGACATTATTTTGTTACTTGTTTATGAATATTGCAGTACTGATTTGCCCCAGCGATGATTTTTCGTATCATACCTAGGACTATAAATTGGGCCAACTTATACAATTTTTAATAAGTAATTATTACATAAGTCGATACGCCGGTCTATCAATAGTTTGTTTTCAAATAATGATTCATTTTACTCAAATTGAACTTTTAGCAAAAGTAGCTTTTTGGTGCGCAAAAGTGTTTTAAAAGCGAGGCGCAGCCGAATGTAAAACACACTCTTCCGTTTAACTTTTGTAAGTAAAATTTACTAGAACCTAATAACATTCTACTGCACCAAACCACATATTATATACCAACTATTGCCTACGTATTTACCGTAAGCTTAACTGTATCGTTATTTTGCAAAAATACATTTCTTTGCCACTCTTTGACAAATATCTTCGTATTAACTTTAATTCTTCAGTCATTAAAACGTTCCACATGCTTGCCCCCTTTTTAATGAACATGTTTCATAGCAAAAGCCAGAGTGAAGCTGTTGGAGTTTCGTCTTTACAATCTCAAATAAAACGTTTGATCTTATTTTCTGTATTTCTTACCGCAAAAGAAGGAAACATACTTGCACCGCATTGTAGAAAAGCTCATCATTCTGAACTTTTCAACATTATAATTATCATGCAATTTTGTTCCATATCACATCATTGCATTTTATATGCGTACACATGCAAAATTTTAAATATCAATTAGCATTCGTAATTCAGTAAAACAAGGACTATATAACTCGTATTTTTTCGCATTTTATACATATTTATAAACATACCATTGTGACTTTTTTTTCATTAGTAAACATGTTGGCCTTGTAAAACGTAATATTTGAAAAATATTTATATAATTTTATCTATTCACAGAAATGATATAAAAGAATAGTAATCAGCTCCCTAATTTTCAGCACATCTTCGTGAATCACCCTGTATGAACAAGAAGAAAATCACCCTTTTCACCACTCTTAACAAAAAATATACACTTTATTTATTTAAAAAAAATTCTGTTGAAGTTGATCGCTTGAATTTATCGAAAGGAAATTATCTGGTTTAAATCTTTTTATAGTATTTGGTAATCATTTTCAATCAGTATTGTTAGAGTAACACTATATAGAATACTTAATATGTACACTAATCTTAAGTGAATAACTTTGAAGGTTCGAAACGTTACCTAGCTCCCTTTGTTCATAAAGCTAACAAATGATCTTGACAAATGAATCAGCTGATCTTTGTCAGGAACAAACTTACACTTCAAGTGATTCATCTGATTACACTCACTAGTCATATTCATCTTAAAATAAGTACCATATAAGGCTGCAAATGTGTTTTAAATTAAATTACATGTCCGTTGTTCAAAGTTCCTTCTTGGTGGTGGTAAGTTTATGTAATTGTTTAATAAATTATTGTGAAATCTTATACCGTCTTCAGGTGGAGGAAATACCTAAAACATAACAAAGTTAGTAAAAATAAACAAGAATGGACACACCAGGCGAACCTGGAGAAGTCCATGGCCAAACCTGAAAACAGAAAAGGCAGTTACTGAACAATAAGTATCATGTATTTAATCGTGTATTTTATATTTAAATTATTTTATTCCCTGTTTTATACAACTAAAACAAGTTGAACGTAACTGTGAACAGTGTAAACTAAATAATCATTTATAGAATTACGACTATTTATAGAATTACGACTATTTTTTAATAAAGTATGAAATTTAAAGATAATTATAATGGTGAAAATATTGTGGCATTACTTTCAAAATAACTAAATTGCACACACGTGTATATAGCGTTAGAAAATAAAAATGATTTAATTAACTTTCCCGTTAAATTTAATATTGCATTTACTAAGAATGGGAAGAAAAGCCTAGCTTTTAATTAAAACAAATCTTCGAGATAGCTAATTGAATCTTAACTTCAAGATCGTGAAAAGCACTAAGAGGTCCGTTTGTATTACTCTTTATTATTGTTACAATTTCCAGTATTTTGTTCATTGAGCAATATTTGTATATTTCACATTATCAACTAAATCGGTATTGGAAAATCTGTAAAAGCCAGTTCCTCTAATAAAAACATAATAACCTAATACCCTCTTTTGCTTTAAAGATCCCGTAATTTATTTATATAATTTGCTCTCTTATTTAAAACTTTAGGGCTCTATCTCACTGGCATTTATTGTTTGTATGTTATTGATATGGACAAGATTGAATAAAAGTAATAATTAATTAAATTTGACTACATTTACAAAAATCACTTTCGTTGTTTCGTTGATTTTTCATTTTCGTTGTTTTTCACTTTCGTTGTGGATGAAAAATCAGTATGACTTTTTATTACATTTCTCGTATTTTTACTTACAATTATACAATTATAGCATATTACAATTTGTTTTTGAGTTACCATTACCTAACTTGCCATAAGCTACATCATCTTCAGGGTTCACGTGTCCATTTTAGGTAACATTCAAGTATTTCGAAATCATCCTCGAATAGTTAAAACTGTTATCAGACTGAAGATATTCCTAATTGTAGGCCTATTTTAGACTACCAGGTGTCCATAAAAGAATTAAGTAAATTCAATAGGATATTACAGAAGTTTAAAATTCACACGAATACAACAAACAATATATCAGAGTTAAGGTAACCTTATAAACTTTTAACTAAAAAATACTCAATGTGTCTATTGCAAATTTACAGAAATTACCTTATAGTTCATAATACATTAAGTTTTTCTTGTAATGCTAGTTTACAAGTTAGTGTAAATATATGGAGACATTAAAGAAGACATTTTTATAGAAAATTACTTTTAGACACAAATGGTAGACGCAAATATTTCTAAAAAGTACCCGCACCGGGTGGGAATCATCTCCTTGTATGAGATTACTTAAATGTTTTTAAGAACTTCCTGGCATTAAACAGATCTTTTACCTGTCAAACCAACACATTAGGTAAAAAAAAATAAATTAAAGTAATATAAGATAAGGATATGCTAAGTAATGAATAGTTTAGTTTCTCTGGTGAAAAGATGGTCTATTTTGTTACCAATTAATAAACGGCACTCATATTTATACACAAGGGGGAAATAATTGTTCTTTCCCTCCAGAATTATTCTAAACTAAATTGTTTGTTAATTGGGAATTTAGTTTTTTAATAAATTGTTTAAAGATTTCTTAGATAAAAAATAGTCAAATTGACTATCATTCAAATATAATGAGTTTACTTTCAAATTTTTTAAACACGATTTGTTGATGTATTTAGAACTAAGCTTTTATAAAATCACTAAAAATATGGAGTTATTTTATGTTAACCTTGTATAAATAAACTCTTTAACCCTGTTATTAAGCAATTCAAGGGGTTTTCAACATAAATAAAATTTTTACACTCCAGATTTTTAACACTCCCGAATGTTGCCACTTTATATTATGTAAGTAGTAAATTTAATTGTGACTAGTGGCTTGTAGGGGCAAAGGCCCCTAAAAATCAAAATGGTGATGCTATCTCCAAAAATAAGTTTCAATTTATGAGGTTATTGCAAAGAGGTTATGCACCTCTTTGCAGTATTACTGCATTTTTCTCAATCAGTAGTGTGAATTTTTACGTTTGGGTTTTCTAATAAAATATTTCCTAATCTTGACGAAACTTTTCGGCGATATCAAATATGTAATTTACCAATAAATTTCCCCTGTATTAAAATACAGTAATCTACTTTGTGAAAAAAGAAAAATTATTGCACTACTATACTACCGAACGCGGTAAACATAGTTTTAAAATTAAACATGTTCATGATGAGTTTGTAACTCAAGTAAATAAAATAGTTTAATACAACATAAGCCCATTAATACTGTAAACTCCTTCCCCCTGGACCCCTGTGCCCCCCATTCTCTCACTCGCCGTGACCCCATACCCCCTTGCCCCCCAAGCACCTGTGCCCCCCATTCTCCCGTGCTCACATGCCCGCAGTTCTTACCCGCGGCCCCCGTGTGTGCGGCCCTCTATGTTCCTAATTCATCCCTAATGCCAACCCCCTGCCCAACCACCTTCCTTGCCAACGTCGTCTCTAGTATCCCTTGTGCCCCCATTCTCATGCCCCCATCCCCCGTACCCCGTACCCCATGCCCACTATTCCTCCCCGTGCCCTCCATATCCCTATACCCACCATTCCTCTTCATGTCCTCTATATTCCCAAGCCCCCCTAACCCTAGTGCTTCCGACGATACTCGTGCCCTCATGCTCTTACACCCACGGTACTCCCGTTCCTACATGCCTACCCTTGTTCTCCATAGTCCCCATGCCCTTTAACGTTTTCCAAGCCTTCCCCGTGCTCCAATGCCCTTTAACGTTTTCCAAGCCTTCCCCGTGCTCCAATGCCCATCCGCCCCCCCGTTCCCCGTGGCACCGACGCCCCTAGTACCCATTGTGCCTTCCTACCAGCGCGCCTCCACGTGCTCCCGGACCCCCAATGTTTCCGTGCCCCCCATGCCCGACGTTTCTCCCCGTGGCGCCCGTACCCCCATGCCATCTACCCCTTTTGTCATCGACGCCCCTAGTGCTCCTTGTGCCACCCCCCCCCCTCTACGTGTCCCAGTGCATCCCCATGCCTCCCGAGCCCCGTATGCCCTTGCACCCCCGTACCCTCCACGCTCCCGTGCCATCATGCTCCTCCCTGTGCCCCTGTGTTCCCCAAACCTCCAAAGTGCCCCTCATGGCCCCCTGTCTCCAGTGCCACCGACAACCTTCGGTCCCCCATATCCCCCAACCTCCTGTGCTCCCCATAGTCCCGTGCTGCCATTCCCGCCGTCCATCTCCTTACCTTCGTGCCCTTCGTGCCCTCCTGTGCTGCCAGCCGTGCCCCCTATTTCCCCCATGTCTCGCCCCATGCCCCGTTGTCCCCTTGCCGCCATGCCACAATCAATCCTACACTCATCTCTCATTCATAGTCAGGTTAAAATACCCACTTTGTGAGGTCCCTGTCTCAAAATAGTAATTTAGTCACTCGTTCTTTAATTAGTTTATTTTGTCTTTTTGTCAATGAAGTAGAATACTGATTGATATTGTTAATTTTCTTACATTATAATTTACATGAAAAGCTCCCCGCCTTTATGGATTAACAGGCATTTATTGTTTCCCTTAGACCTACGTAAAAAAAGAAGCCAAAATGGATAAAAAATTATTCCTCATATACGGAGGTTTTTCAATGTTAGTAGTTTACATAAAATGATTAAGTCTAAAATAAACAAACATTCAACAAAACGATTCAACTCTTCAACTCAAACTACTAATGAGCCAATATATAAAGCAGTAACGTTAAAACTAAACGTCATTATTCACTGAGTAAAGACAACCATTATATCAACCATGCCACGTCCAAGCCAATTTTAACTTTGTTATATTCAGCATAAAAAATCATTCCACACCTGTTTCCTTAATGACATAGATGGGGTCACGAAAATTATATCTCCTGTGGATCCGTAATCCGCTTATGACTATAAGTGTTCTTTTTTATAGTGCATTACCAATTTGAAAAAGTTATAACCATACGGTTATCTTAACTCAAAATATCTGCTCAATAACCAGCTGAGTTTGTGATAAAACACTGGAACATCTGCTTAATCACACGTGTAGATCTAAAAATCGTCTTCCCATTAGATTAACATTGGAACTTCAAGGTCCAATGGGGCGTAGCCTGGGTAACTTTTGATAATTCTGGTATTTTTCCTTGCGTCCTTGGCCCTCAAGCTTTGAAATGAGCCATCATACGTTACCCTATCTTTCTTCTAACTCGAGATATTTCGTGGGACCGATTCGCTTACGGAATTATATATATAGATATTGTTTATTGCATTAGGTTCACAAGGTCGTAGTGAAGTATCGTAGTGAAGTAGTGATAGTATGTATGTTATTGCTGTAATCTCTGCCTAATACAATATAACGGTGCATGGTTATTACAACATTTTTATGTGATTCTCTAATCATTTCAGGCAAATTAAACATGGGATGAATGTTTTTTCTCTTGAATGATTTTTACTTAAAATCTTGCTCTTATGAATTAAAAGTTTTAATTAAATTTCCTTTACTATATCGTAAAATGAGTTTAATATTTTTACTGATTAAATATAATTGCTTAAGTTTATATTGCTTAGAACTCCTTTAAAATAAAGTAAACCTTATTTTATGTTTTTGTGATTAACATACAGTAAGTCAACTGTCGTTATAAAAAAATATTAATACTTAAAATAATAATAAATTTATAATATTATTTCCAAATTATTTTGTTTATAAAAATGTATGTTAATTTTTTTGTTTAAATAATTAAACAATTTAAATAACAGTATCTTATTTAAACAAAATAATTCAATAAATTTATGAAAATAGATAATGTATAGAAGCCTACGTTTAGTTTATATTGTAAAGTAAAGAACTTAGGATGTTTCAAGTTTAATTTACAGGAATTATTTAGCAACAAAGAATTTTTTCAATGCTTTTCCACCACAGTTTAATGGATCTGCTGTAAAATAGGACGTTTGTAATGCCACTAAACAAAAGGATCAAATTAAACACACAAGCTCTCTGTCTGAATAACAAACATGCCATGTTCTTTTATGTGTTTACTTTTCTTTTAATAAACAAAATATTGGATATTTAAAGAGCAATAATAAATGAAATATTCTGTTTAAATGTACAATATGTTGTCTAATACTGTTAGTCTGTGTATAACTCAAAGTATTTGTAAGAAAGTAAAAATTTACAAAGTATTTGTAAAGTATATGTAAGAATTTAAAATTAATTAAATTTTAAATTAGTAATAATACTAATATTAATAAATAATATTAGTAATAAGACAGGGAGTTTTTTATTTGATACTAATTATATTCAAATTTTAAATAAATATTACTGTTACGTTTGCTGGAAACGTCAAGGTTGGGGGAGGAGAATTTAACATGAACATTACATAGTCTCATTAATCCCCTTCTCACCCAAACCTTTAACTCAAAAATCGTAAATACAAACCCCACATATTTATGGCGATTTTTGATTGTATATGCAATTAAAGACTTATTTTATCATTTAACATTTTCTCTAAACCTAACGATTAGGGAGCTACACACAATTGAAGTTCATTTTTAGTCCCATTACAATAACATGGGGCAAACTTTAATTGGCTATATTTCCAAAACAATTTCCTAATATAAAAAATACTCAAGAATTAAATTGTCTTTAAATTATTTTAAGACCATTTAAACGTAAACATTTTCATCTACTCGAAAATGAACTTATTTTTAATATTGCGACCAAATAATAAATTCTGTTAAAATTATATATCTTTAACAAAAAATTACCTTACAACATTATTTTAAGACATTTTTATGCTTGTGTATTTTTATGTTCACGAATCGTTCAGGAGATATAGGCAATTTTAGTTTGCCCCATGTTATTGTTATGGAACTACAAATTGCCTGTAGCTCTCTAACCACTAAGTTTAGAGAAAAATGTCAAATGATAAAAAAGTCTTTAAATTGCATACAAAATATAAAAATACATAACAATTGGGTGTTGGTATTTTAATTTTTTGAGTTAGGCATTGGGGTGAGAAGTTGGTTAACGAGGAATGAAATTTCCATGTAAAATTATCTTTCTCAACTGTTGAAATACGTTTCCCGCGAACTGAACTGTAATATTTATTTTAGTTTGAGAATAAATTGAGCTGAAATAAACGGTATCAGTTAACTGACACATACTTTCTTCCAACAATATAAAAAAAATGTTTAAAAGATTCAAACATTAATGTCTTCATGACTCAGTCTGATAGCTACCAGCTGAGCAGCGCTCGTTTGACCCTACGCACGTCTGTGACTTTTAACAACGTACTGCGTTTACCGCTAAACGAAAAATTGAATTTTCTCCGCAACCACTTGACATAGAGCAAAAATTTAAAATACTGGATTATTTAGTTTTTTGAGCTTGGTTTAATGGTGACAAGTAAAATTTATATCAAAATAACAGCTATTTTGAAAATCCAAATAATTGATTTTTAAAACACTTATTACACCATAACTTTTGAACGCGCATTTTCTCGGAGATGCGGGTGGTGTCATTTTATTCATAATTTTATGCTTAATAAACCACAAAATTTTAATCAAAATCGTTAGAGCCGTTTTTGAGAAATTTAGATTTTTGACGATTTTTGAGGGTTTTTGGGGGTAAAATACCCTTAAAAATCAAAAATTCAAAAAAATGAAAAAAACGCCTGGAATTATCGTGAGTTTGGACCTACATACCAAATTTCACCAAAATCGGACCATTGGGGCATTCTCTAGCTCTGTTTACATCCAGACACACACACGGACACACACACACACACACACACACACACACACACACACACACACAGACATCACTCTGAAAACCACTTTTTTGGACTCGGGGGACACCAAAATGGATAAATCCACAAACGACTCAAATTCGAAAATTTTGACGAAAACAATACTTTCTCCATATACTATGGTATAGGGGGAGAAAGTAAAAATACCCTTCCTGTTCATCATTTAGTTTCAGTTTCAGTATTTGAGGATGTAACCGGTAACCAAATGTTAACAATTATTGTATTCAGTGAGCCTGTCAACAGGTAATTGATTTAATTTATTCAACATTTTGTAATGTTTATGAAGAAATCATAATATAACGGGTATATCGACATTCGGGTGTACTCATTTGCGTGATTGTTTTTGCATACATGTTTTTGCATAGATTGTTGTAACACTCCCGAATGTTGCCACTTTATACCTTACAACAAAAGACACAAGCTTAATTATATATGCTACCCTCAAGTAACCCGTAGCATAATTAGGGGTTAAGTTATGATTTTGGCATTTTTATGTTGAATTTGTCTTTAAGGAAAAATATTGCTCTTTTTCATGGTTCCAATGGTTAGGGGAGGGTTAATTCATCGCACTGAAGTTTTAGTCATCATCAGATTTCCTAATATTACATTCTAAGATCACATTGGGATAAGTCAAAGTACAATGGGGTTGTCATATTTTATAAGACCAGAGGGTTAAGTGGAGTTACAAATGAGATAATTTACGGGTCAAAAAAGTTTATCTACATTTAAGTTTATCTATAAAGTCAAACAAAAATAAAAGAATTATTTTTTTAAGTTAAGGACAACTTATGATTGTTTAACATGAAGCTTAAAACTAATAATTATTTAAAGTTATAAAATACTGTTATTGTAAACTTTATAATTTCCTACATTTCCTTGTTTTGTAAAGTTTGCTTTCGTTAACTTAAACCTTTTCGCCCAAATATCAAATAATTAATTTAATATGTAGTACATGATTTTAAATTTTGTTGTAACTTTCATTCTGTAAGAAATCTTAAATCATTTTACTAGGGTTATACTGTAAAGCAGACTTCAACCGAAAAGCGTTCTTGAAGAAAGTCCTTTTATTTATCAATTTTCCCACCTCACTTCTAAAATAAAGTTAAATAATGTTACAATGGTTCATTGTTATAATTTATTCAGTAAAAATTCTAGAATGGCTTTATGTACTAATGAATTAATTAATAAATTATAACTGGCTTGTTACAACGTTACTGATATGAACAGAAGTTGTGAAGAAGCAAACTAATTAACAAAGTTGTGCTGTCAGCAGGAATGTTTCGGGGCTTCATTCTACTCTATGTGTCAGGCGCTCCCGATTTTCCTTTTTATTAAAATGTATAATCTTTTTGAGACTTTGACTATATCACAATTTTTATATTTTTTATCAAATTATTATACTTTTTGTTCCATTATAAATTATTAATGGGTTTTATAATATCCTGAGAAGAGTATTCGATAAACTATTTACTACCACCATAAGACAGGGGTAAAGGGGTAATGGTACTGAAATAGTATTGTCAGTGTGGATTATTTACCGACGTTCCCAGAACCAACGAATCGTTAAACCTGCCTGTATCGGGGACTCACGAAAGTTACAACCTAACTAACAATTAGGCCTACCAAATAACGAACTAAATAATACATTTTTCATATTCATACATCACTTCAGTGAAAATTTAATATAACAGTATACATTTAAATAACACATCAAAATTATGCTATACATTTATAGTAAACTTACAAAATTTAAAATTATTTTGTAAGTTTTTAGTTTTTTATGAAAAATCTGAGTACTAATGTAAATAAAAAATAAAAGAACAAATATTATAAATCTTAAAAGAAAACCTTTAACAAACAAGTACACTCATTAAAACACATGAAATCGTAAGCCCCGTTTCAGCCATCCTGCCACAGAGCAATAACATCCCCATTGTGGCCTTACATAACATGAGTGAAATAGTAAGACCACAGTGTAGTCCTAATGGGACGTGCATGACGGGTTCATAGTGTAGAGCAATTGTAATGACATCATTGAGCATTAGTCACCGAGTTCAGCAAATCCAAGATGTAAAAAATATACTGAAGGAAAGAGTGTTGCTAAATTAGAGTTTCAGCCACTTTATTGTACTTTTGTTATTACTAAATATCGGAAACTTATCGAAATTCGACCAAAAGTTTATTCAGTCAATCTTGACCCAATCAGTTTTAAAATATTTATAACTAAATCATCTGTTCTTTCTGTTTTGTCAGAAATTTTCATCACAACAGCTTCTAAAATGTATTGATTTAATCAAGCATCGTTCTTTTTTAAGTATTAACAATAAAACTTTGAAAGGCTGTAAGGCGTAGCCTAGGGGCTAATTTAACTTATAATGAGGTTTTTGCTCATTTATTCCATCTTTCTAATGGTATGCTCCCATTTCTAAAACGATGCAGACCAGCTGAGGAAAAGGAGGGCACTTTTTGTGGTTTGTACATTAATATAAAAGTAAAGAAAAAATCAAAAGTATAAAAAAGTAGTTTAGCATGAGCAAAACTTTGTACCTTTTATTACAAACCCAAACATTATTTCATTCCTCTTTCTGTTTCTCATTATGTCATTGAATGGTACTAAATCAGACACAGTTTCACAATACACCGAGTGTCCCAGACCACCCAGACACACCTTCTAAAATTTAAATGATTAGTTTTTTCACAAAAACAAATTGTGCCATTATAGGTAAACCGGTTACGCTCTATTGATTGACAATAAATCCAATGTACATGGTGCACAAGAAGCAACCTATTCATACCGGTAGTCGTTATTTTTTTAAACTAACCCCCAATTTTTATGAAATATTTGGATTCTACACGTGATTTTAAGACAACTTTACATTTAATATATACACCTAATCGTAACAGTTTAGGAGGGTATGGCGGTTGAAATTTAAATTTGTCAGGTAAGAATAATATGGGAAACATTTCACATGTATTGAATCTGAACATTTTATGTTAAACAAATATCGATTATTACGTAATAAGTTTTACTTTTCCATACACTTTTAATCTTCACCACCATATTGTTAATTATATGGAAAAGTGGAATAATTAACAATGGAGCAATATTTCAAAGATGAGTCTAAGATATTTTTGTGATGGTAAGAATTTTTTTAAAACCTAAATATTCAGATAAAATTGATTAAAAAATTAGTTCCATGTTATTATTATGGGTAAAATTAAAATTTCAACCGCCAATAAAAATATTGAACTGATCCCATACCAAACCATGGTCTACGGGACTACGAAAGAAGTAACAGGTAATTCAACTCATCTACAGGACACTTACTATCTTTCAATCGCTTTGCACGGATGCACGGATTTCACGATGCACACAAGCTGAGGAAAAGGACTTTATATTGGGTATATTTTTTCACTTGTTATTTATTGTAACCAAAATTTAATGAAATAACTGTAGTAAAACTTCAGTTTAAATACTTTTTATCATTGAATGGCCATTTATTTATTTATTCAATCCACAATGATGTTATAACTTATTTTTACTATAACATAAATTGACTTTTTAATACCTTTTCATTCGCAAACGGACATTATTGAAAATTTTTTTTAAAAGGATAAAAATTATGAAGAGTTTTGGTAAATGATAAACTTGAAACATTTATTATTCAAATAAACTTTAAATGAGGTCATACACTAAATTTGAATTGATAATACATCCCAATAAATCCTAAACGGGCAACTGGCAACACTTTATTGTATGATACATATGGTAACGATACTTATAAACTAAGAAGAACAAAATCATCATTTTCAGAAAATCAAATCAAATTTTCATTATAAGTAAAATATATTATATTTTAAGACAAATTAAAGTATTTGAATTGTAAATCATATTTAAAATTTTATATAAAAAAAAGTATTTCAATTTGTATTTCAATTATATTTCAAAGTATTTCACCAACTCTTAGTATGATTTCTACTCTTTACAGCAAACAAAATACTGAAAATGTTATTTGATTGCATTGGGAATTCACTGTAAAACAGGACGACACACCTTAACATATCAAACAAACCAGTGGATTTTGCCATTGCTTTTTACAAACCGGATACAAATGAAATGGAAGAGCTTGAAACGAGTAGTGAACAAATACAGCCCTCAGTCAATTTATTTATTGGAGTCATGTTATTTAACGCTACACAACCTTTAAAACCGATGGAGATGTATTCCGTTTGAACTGATCTATTTATTAATTGAATTGAACCCACGATGGTTAAATATAAAAATCAAGTAGAGAAAATGTACCATTCCTTTATTTTCCCTTCACCTAACGAGTTTAATTTTTGGAAAATAAGATTAAAAGAAGTTGTTATGATATTTTCTCGAAAATTTTAACTTAGCAACAGATTAGGGACAAAAGCCAAAAATAGGCCTCCCATGTTAATCTTATGGGAAATCAACAAAACCGTGTATCTCGCTTATTTATTGATATAACTTAGTAAAATTTAGTATGTACATTCACTCGGTAGGGTTAATTTGATATTTGTTTAAAACGTCCATATGATGGCAAACCTATATACTCATCCCCATGAGGATAATTAAAAAGTGCTGAATATTGATACAATTTGATTTTCACATTACCTAACCATTATATTTCCTAACAAATAATATTTTTAACAACTCATGGCAGTAAACCTACATCTGTAAATTCACTGAATACGCAGGTCTGCTGCTACGGAGGTATTTTTCTCTTTTAAAGAATAATCGATTGTAATTGTATAAGTTTAATACTATAAAATATTGAACAAAATTGAATCGTACATTTTTCCCTCTCTACAAGTCAGTCTAATATTAAGAGAGAGTTTAAATTGAAGTTGACCATTTCTTCAATATTTATTTATTAAAAATTATGTTAGAGTTATTTGTGTTTAGGAAAAGCGGCCTTTAAACTTCTATACAACTATGTCGCAACATTACTTAAACTCCATGTAGATTATTACTTACATTCAGTAGCAAATGTAATTAAATCATCATTTTATCCTTTTATTACACATAATCAGTGGAATGTTCCTTTTCCTTTATTAGTTATGGACAACATTTCACATGAATAGCCCGAGAATTTCAAAAATATATAAAGCCTGAGGTTATCATTTTATATTTTTTGTGGAGTTAAAAAAAATAAGAATTTATTTTATTAAATAATATATTATACCGGTGAATAAAGCAATTATTTTCACTTCTGAGTAGTCTAAGCCTTGATAATAATTTAGCCATCCTTTTTAATTGTTCAGTCTAATGGGTTTCAGACTTTGAGTTTAATGGGTTTCTGAAAGAGTTTTTAGGATATATTATATTAAAATTGTTTTCATTCTATTTCATGAGCGTATTTTCTTATTATTTGGCAGTTGCACTATGTAAAATGTTATCTTTGAATCATTTTTAACTGTATATAGGGTAACTGTGATCTCTTTGTCCGTTATAACGTCAGCCCGCATACAAGTAACATCATAACTGAGCGGCTTGTACGGTTTGGCTGTTGGACTGTTTCCAAGAGTGGTTAGATAACAATATGACAACGTAATAAAAGGCAACTTACATAAAATATAATGTAAGCACTTCAGTAAATTTGTTTATAAAATAAGCCCAAGTGTAATGGAAAGTTTAGATTAAGTATTAATATAACATCCTTGAATTTATTATTTTTCAATCGTCTCCAATATTAGAATAACTGTTATTTTATTCTAAGGGACACGGATTCAAAAACTATAAATTTATTCAAAAACCACAAAAAAGCCTGACAATTTTGGGCTTCCAATAATTTATTTGACCGTCTTTAAATCAATGCCTAATATATCTTTATAACCGAATGTATTTTGAATTAAAAAATGATTTTTATATCCAAAGCTACAATGATATTTTGCAAGAACGTTTTTGTAAATAAAACCAACAAGCGAATTGGGAGAAACATCCCATTAACAACCCATTTCACCAGATAAAATCGCTTTAATTTGGAACGCTGCCTCTTTCAACAACTCATCTACGCTCTTCATTATACTGGGGAACTTCTAAATTCATGACGACCAATCTTTGACTATAATATTTCACATGCATACAGTAGTATTCTTTTACTGTAATATTTTATGCTATATGTAAGTATATTTTATGTTCTATGTAAGTACAGGCATACAGTATTATTGTAATCACATCATATTGTGAAATTATACGAAAATTTTAAACTTAAATATATCTTTAACTGAATTATGTGGTGAAAAAATGTATTGTTTTTTATTATTTATTTCAGAAAAAAAAAACAGATACATTACAATAACTTATTACATACTAGCTACATAAGCCAAACTTGGCTTGTCTGTAGCTCAAACGCTGAATGGATCAAAGAAAACTATACTATAATACTTAGTAATTAATTTTGAAAAGTGAAATAGTATTCAAACTGAAAACCACGAATTTGTGTGGTTAGTAAACTTAGCAAGCAAATGGGCTCTTTTTGGGCTTGCTCAGCTATGCTGGAACACACTTACGTTTTTGTTATATATTATTGTAGATTGTCTTACTCCTTAATTAGCATATTTTTATTTGACCTACATATAAACCTTTAAAGATAAAGAATATTCACTTTTATCAATGAATTATTTGTTAAGTAACAGAATATGGATAAAAATATTCATCAACTTGTTTAGTAATGTATTTTTTTGATGGAAATACCTTCGTGCTATTTGAACGAGTAAGGGACCACGATTTCACAAGTCCAGAAAATTGGGAGTATCTGGATTTTCTGAACGTACCTACGTAGTCACAGTTAAGTTAATGTAAGTACATTGTTCAATTTTTGTTTCCTGAGTTTATTTGAATAAAATAAACTCGTTCTGGTTCGTATTTTTTGTGACAATTTATACCATTATTTAGTATTAAACTAATATATTACTCATCAAAGTTGATTACTTTTCAAAAATATTTTTTTCTTTTTAAAATGGTCATGTAAAATGATTAACGGCAATGAATAACATATTAACTTAATATAAAAGAAAATAAAAGTACCCAACACAGTATCTTTTACGTAAATCTGTGTATATGCCTTCTGCGGGTTTTATTATTATTAATTTTAAATAAATGGTCGGTGATTTGATTTCTTTTCCAAGAAGAAAAATTACTTCTTTCTTTAAAGAAGTAATTTTTCTTTCGGCACTATATTTTATAGCAAATTTTCCAAATTTCATGACATGTATTGTATTTTGAAGTCTTTAGATACAAACTTCTAAAATTTCGAATATAAAAACATCTGTATTGGTTGGACAACTTTGTTACTGAACTTCATTAGACGATTTGAAGTCCTTTGAATAAAATAGCTTTACTCTTTAGAAAAGTATTGTAATGTTTTGTGGTTTCTTTGTAAGTACTTAAATATTTTCTTTTTGTATTTGAAGGAATTGTGATTGAACACGCGTTTTTTCTTTGCTCTATTGTTCGGTTATATTTTTAGGCTACTCTCCTTATGATCAAACATCTAGGAGGAACGTAATAAAAAAGATAGTTCAAGTTAAAAATAATTGCGGTTTCAAACCCCTTAAGTATGAAGTTTACCAAAAATTTTAAACTTGAGCATGCAAAAGTGTAGAATGTTTTACAAATGAGTGAATGGGTTACGAAAAATAAAACACTATTTTACTTTGTAGAGCAGACAAATTAAAATTGCATTATTAAGGCAGAATGTTTTTACATATTTAAAACCTTTACTTTTACATAACCACAAGAGGCCCTGTGTAGCTCTGAGCCGTCACGTCCAGATGTCGGAAGATTGATTAAAACATTTGTTGCACACATCCTCTGTACGTGTCCTCCGCTTCCTGCTACTGGGATGGCCGTTTTGTTGTAGTATACAAATGCACACCTCACTATAAAATTGATTTTGAGTAAAATTAAAATGTCCTAATTATAAATAATAATAAACATGGGCAAGTAGTAAACTACGAAATCCACTAAACAACACATTTAAAGGGCTAAGTTTTACTTGAGATAAATTTAGACTCCAGTGTACAGTGTGAAACTGGATTTTTTCTATAACTATTAATAATATCAACCATTACTACTCTATCCCAGATAAAATCTTTTCGTAGTCATTATTTAGAATAAGTTAATAAGTTTAGAATTAATTAAACTTGCTTTTACTAAATGTTCATACTTATAACAATCTAATATGAAAATAAATACAGTAACTTTAATTGGTAATTAAAATGACCCTGTAAAAATATATAGTTTACACCTTTTCCAATTTTGAAAATCTTTCTTGGATTAATATGGAAAATAGTGAATGAATTATTTGATATGTAACATTAAAAATCTTCATTATATATATATATATATATATATATATATATATATATATATATATATATATATATATATAAACAAAAAACATACAAGTAATTGGTCTGCAAACTCGGGAGTTTTTCGTTACATTTTAATGAAACACGGATAACGTGTTCATATTTCCATTACTTTACATAGAAAACTAGCGTTGGTTTATATATTTAAACATCAACAAGCATGATTAATAATAACTAAATGTTAACATGCACGTTTGGTAGTCACACAATTACACTACGCTATTGCTAGAACATATGGTATACTCATTATTGAGTCCTGGTTTTTATCGTAATTAATAACCTGCTTAAAACCTGAAGGCTTTTGTTAGTCTAAATTAAAAACTAGTTCAAAAAAGTATATTTTATAAATAATATAAAATAGTGTGAGAAATTCGAGATGAAAGCTATGTTAAAAGCTAACTTTTTAAAATTTATAGTTTTAAAATTAGATTCACGTCATTGGTTAGGTTAGGTTAGACTGAGGGTAATCGAAAAAATGTTTCTCAACCGCAACAGATTCAACATCTCCAGTTTTTATTTCGACAAATTAATAATTCTACTTTAAAACTGATTGAAAACACCATGTTTCACATTTGAAATGTCTGATGCATTTTGAAATAATATGCATGTCTATGCATAGCTTGAGCGCTATTGTATACCTCCATCCAATGGGCTGATTGAGATCGCTACAACAACAACTATCCAGAGGAAGTATTTTCGTTTTAGCATTCTTTCCTAAAAATGCCCATTAAACCATTAAATTATTATAATATTTTCCGTAACATTCTACTCTTTAAAATGATATACTATAAGTGACTGTTCCTATTTACCCAAGGGGAAGGAATCGGCATTAAACATAATTTTGACCTGTTTTCCATGAAATAATACCAGTTCAACCTAGATATCCAATAATAAGATATCCAATCTTAAAGAAAACTTCATTGGGTTTCCTCATATCACATCACTAAATCACTATTTTAGACAGGGACCTCACATAGTGGGTATTTTAACCTGAATATAAATGAGAGATTACCGGCAACAATAATAACATAGTAAAAAAAAGAAAAAACACGCGAAAATTGCAATAATTTCTTTTCTTGGTTACATTATTTACAAATTGTTACAATTAAATCTTACATCATGATATTATAACCCTTTTGCATTTAATGTTTATTTGAAACAACACCTACTTTAACCTTTACTAAGGTTAGTATTATAGGCTAAATCTAGTGATTTTGCCCTCGAAACCCAGTGCGGCTTCAAAACTAAAGTACCACTTTAACCGAGTCTTGCTCGTTGATTTTTATTTACTTTTGTTATAGTGTCATGGCAATAAAGCTATTCAATTTCCAAAACAACCAAATATACCTCTTCAGAAATACAGCTGTTTCCAAAAGACTGCTTAACACGGCTTAACAATAATGTTCCTTTATTAGCGAATTTCCCTATAGGGAATACGCTATTACGGTAGTAGCCATGGTAAGACCTAAGCCCGGGACCACTTTACTTTTTCGTTTTGAGGTCCCCAGAAGCCAAAAACACCGTTCGTTCGTTTTCATATATATGTATATATATATATATATATATATATATATATATATATCTATATATATATATATATGTGTCCGTGGTACCGATAACTTTTGAAGCGGACCTCCGATTTTGATCAAATTTGGTATGAAGGTGTAAGACCAGGTCTATTTTCATGAGTTCGCGAACCAGCATGATCGGGTTATGGGAACGGGGTTTTATGGGGTTTCAAAGGGGTCAAAAATGGGTTTTTGGCATTTTTCGACTTAAATTTTCAAAATTCATCAATTTTAACTAAAACCATTTGAAAGAGCTTAAAAAAACAAACAATTTAGTATTTTGAATCTTTAAAATAGCTTAACTGGCTATAGAGAAAATTCAAATCAAGTTTCCCATGTTATTCTTATGGGTAAATCTTTAAAAAGTTATATATCGCTTATCTATCAACATATCTTCATAAAAATTTTTATGAACCTTCACTAGGTGGTGAGTAATTAAGATTTGATAAAAAAAACCCCATGGCAGCAAACCTACATGCTAAATCCCATGGTATTCTCATGGAAAATAATTGTATAATGGGAGCAAGAGAGATGGAGATATAAGGTATCTGTTCCTAATCAGCTGATCAGCTGTCTTCTGCATATTTGTCAAATTTGAAATGTTTATGTTTTGTTATTTGTAAACAAATCTTTCCTTTTGCATGGAAGCTTTGGATTATGCACTTTTATTACTGCTAAAAAAGTCATTTATTGCAATATAAATATTAATATATGAATTATTAAATAAAAATAATTTACTCAGAAATATATAATGCCATTAAATATATTATATTTCCTTGTAAAGATTATTAATTAATAGCCACAAAGTTCTTTTATGTTGAAACAATAATTCTTTGGTTGGAAATTCGCTGAGTACGCAGGTCTGCTGCGACGGGGGTATTTTTGTATACCTTTCGTTGTTACTTCGTAACCAAAATGGCAACCCATAAGACCAATGTGAAAAATTACGATTTTTAAACTTAAATTTAGACCAAATTCTATTTTTCCTGGGATTGAGACTGTTTCTAAACTTAGTTTTGGGCCAAAACACTCTTAAATGCAAAGTTTAAAGTAAAATCACCCGCTAGATCTCGAGATCGTGGAACACAAATTCCTTCAGACAGTGCTCATATAGGATTGTTTTAGTTCGTAAAACGGGCACGGCACAGAGTGCAAAAGCTTCCATTCACATAAGCAAAATTGTATATAGTTTGGATGGAGAAATGTTATTGTGTTTTTAGCAATGTATACCCTACATTATAATAGCCATGTATTATTGCTATAATACTAACCTCAAAATGTTTCAAGTTCACATAGTACGTTTTTTGGATAGTTAGTGTATTATAGAAAACAAAAAAATATTTGTTTTGAATTATGTTATTTTTTATATCAATTGCTAATCAAACTATTTTTCTGTTGTTCAGAAACGCCTAGTAAAATATTGCATCGAATGTAACTGCGAAAAATATTTCAAAAATATTTTCATTGTATCAATCTCTGAGTTCTATACAAACATCCCACTTGTTAGGTACTACTGACACTAGTGACACTGGCCAAGTCACAGTCACAGTCACGCTGATTGACACCGCCGCCTTGTCTTGCGACTTGCCTTGAGGTTTAGTTCTGACGTAACAGGGGGACCGAGCTTGAGCTCGGTAAAATTATTACTTTCGTTCTCACGCAAAGCTCGTTCGCTCCGCTCACTCGCCCTCTTAATTTTTAGGACGAGCTCGTTCGCTTCGCTCACTCTCCAGGCTGAAGGGTGCTGCACTTTGGTATAATTTTCCTTTAAAGATATAACACATTATTTTTATCTGCAGTTACCAGATGATTATTGTTCAATTTAAAAACCTCCATAAGGATGACATGGAAACTTTGAAGGGCTCTAGCCCGAAAACCGGATTTTTCTCATCTATGGGACCAACGCCAATCGATTCCTGGTGGCCAAAACTCCCATAATCAACCAAAAATAAAAAATCCTTGGAGCGAAAAAAAAGTTTGCCCGTACAAACGGAGCTTGTTTTAGAGTATAAGATAAGATACAATGTAGCCATCCGTTGCTGACACCTCAAAAGTATCATCATTAACTGTATAATACGATACGACATACATCCACTTCGTCTGCTTGTTAAATAAATTGTTATTCCTAGAACAAAGTTGAAATGAAAATAAACTACCGGTACCTTAGCGTTTAAGCATTTTATGAAAAATATTATTAAAACAGTGAAATTCGTGGCTCTTTTACAGCTTAGGCCTACATATGTAACCTCCACAAAATTTGTTGGTACTTGTTATACAGTTGAATTTTTTTACCAAGAAGCAGTCAAGATTAGGTCAAGCAGTCAAGTTTAGGTGGAACTGAACTTCTTTTATTTGTAGCTTAATCATGTGTGTCATACTAATTATGTTATAGTTTTGTTTATCAACAACGGTTTTCAAACTTGTGCTTGCTTCAAGTCAGCCATGTCACCGATGATCGCGGCGAACGTGTAAATCCGCCTGCTGCCGGAACGCTGGGTTAGATATAGATGTCTAGACGGTTTAACTTATGACTTATCGCTACCGTGTGATTCGTTTTGAGTTAGTGAAAGTATTTCTTATATATATACAGTAACAGTAACAAAAATAACCTAATCGCCGCAGCTACTGCAAACTTGGCTGAGTACATGTAGCAGGCCCGGTGTCGAGGCCGCGAGCGGATATGCGTTCGCCGAGATCATCGGTGAAATGGCTGACTTTAAGGAAGCAGAACTCAAAATCCGTAAAACTTAAAAACATGAAATATTTACACTATGCTCATTAAATAGCCTTCTTTCAATTATGTGTTTTTATTAAAGATACCATTTGAAAATGACATAAAAAGTAGCTGGGTTATGTATAACAAACACTCATTTTTTTGGATAATCGGTTAAATAATCTACTACTTAACGTAGAAAATTCTTGGGCTCTTGGGGGGGGGGGAAATTTCCCCCGGTCTCCCCCCCCCCCCCGAACCGTGGATCCGCTCCTAGAGATAAGTGTAGGATGATTGTGGCCCGATCTTGTTGTCTTGTTAATAACTAAGGCCGACGTTCTCTTTAGACATACAAAACATTAAACGCCTTAAAACTTAAAGATGTTACATACTTAAAGGTCGAATATATCTGAAGATATTGCATAGAGTTTTTGCTATATGATTTTAATTGAAAGCCTGCCGTTTCCGACCCGGTCAACAATTTGAAGTGCGGTTTGCGGCATTAAACTCTGCCAAATAAGGCCTTAAATTTGATGTATACAGTATATCAATCAACCTATGCTTATATTTAAGATTTTTGACCCCCCCCTGTGATTTTTGTCCCCTATTGGGCCGTCCCTCAGAGTGGCCATCCTGAAGGTTGTGGCACAGACAAGTATGCCATCAGTGATTATTTATCATCAGTGATTATTTTTGAAAGTTGGTATTTTTATCTGTGTTTCTCGTGTTCCATTATTGTTGTGGTGTAAAAGTTATGAAATGAATTCCAGATTTAATTGTCACCTTATATAATGTGTGAAAATTTCCAACAATGATAATAATTATTTAATGAAATATCGGCAATATTTATGTATAACACCGATTGTTGTCCCTTAGGCAAAGAGGAACTCCCACTTACAGTACATCATTTTAAACCTTAGAATGTGGGGAGGTTTTTGTGAAATTTGACAGTTTGTAGCTTAAAGCATAAAATTAAAATTTTTTAGCAACTTTTAATGCCATTTTTCTTAATTTTCCAAAATATTGTATTCATGTATATTTTTAATTGGACCAAAGTGCACTTATTCTAATAGGAAATTTTGTGTAATTTCTAAAAGTGTCACAAAAAGTGCAAAAATGTTTGGTAATTAGTGATACAAATAAGAATTTGTTTGGGAATGTCGAGAAATTTCAAAAAGTTGAAAAATGACTGTCACTTGAAGATGGGGTGAGATATAACTGTCTTAATTGCGTATTCTTGTTGCATTTTACATTTATCATAGCCTCTTAAAGATTTTGACACTGACTACAAATACCCTGAATATTTCAAAAGATTTTCTGGATAGTTATAACTAATTTCATCCTTGGAAACAAAAACAAAACTGCGTTTTTGCTGAACCGTTGTCATTACATTTAATTACAAGCGGGAGTGAATTGGTAGCTTTTTTTATTGAGAACATGTTCTGATCACAAGCTTGCGGTTGGATATACGTTTTAGAGTACTTAAACGAAGAATTAGTAATTAGTCGTAATTACATCGGAGTATATGATTTTTGTCACTATACAGAATCTTTTGTAAGCCCTTTACTGTAAAAATTTGGATTTCAGGTCGTCATTAAAAATAATATATTAGCTTTTCCATTTAAGCTCGGTAGGTAAATATTTCATAAATTCATAAAAAATCGATTTTTTTATAAAAACTGTTATTGCTGAAAAAAATGGGTCCTAAAACATAAGTTTTAGAGAAAATCTTTAACCAAGTAAGAAAAAAGTGTGTGCTGTACAAGATTAAGCATAAGGAACTTATTATTTATTTTTTGTCAAGCCACATAAAAGAGTAAATGCCCGTCTCCTCCCAGGAGACAAATAAATGGAAAACTCTTGTCCTTAGTTTGTCTTAATGTACGGACATTGTTCAACACCATCATTCTTCTAAATGCATCATGTTTTACTTTCTTCCGTTGTGTGAATTAAGTTTTTTTTTTTATTTTACTGTATCAATGAGAACAAGTGGCAATATTAAAACAAATGAATTTTTATTTGCTTAGAAAAAAGTCACAGCAATGGATGACAAATGAAAAATGTGCTTCAAGCACGAGTGGGCCAGGAATAAATATCTTATGTCCATTATGGATTTCAGTACCGTAGTCTTTAAAATTTAAAAACAGTTTTGATGATATACATTAAATTTTGAGTGAAAGTAGTTACTTGGGGTAACGTATTATTAAGCACTTCAAAAATAAAACTATTCGAACACTTTTGTAAAGTTTTGGAATTTGGCAATAATATTAATGATGTATAATTGTTAACTAGTGTATTATGTTAAAGTTAATTATTGGTGTATTAGTGTATTATGTAAAGTAAATTTAAGCCAGGAAAATTAAATATTTCAAATAGTCCTTCTTTTTATAACTGCTATACGTACATATTTCTGTCAAAGGACGACTAAGTAATATCTTAGTTACAAAAGTAAAATGAAACTAATGATTTCCTATAGAATTGTGATTAAAGAAGCTATTTAATTTTGCTGACGATTTATATTATTTATATCAAGTGCACCCATAAATACAGTATACCATTTTCTTAAAAAAATGTATTTATTCTAATTTTTATAATTTTATTTAATTAAATGCATTTAGTCCTTGATGTAATATTTCTTTTCTTTTATTAGTTTAATCGTGAGCCAAATGTTTATAGTATTTTATGAATAGTATCACTAAAGGCTTCCTGAAAAAATACATGAATATACGTTTGTTAAGATTGTTGCTATTGCAACTGTTCAGTCAACTGTTTAAAACAATAAGGACTCTTACCGCATATCCAAAGCAGAGTTCCACCTTTTGTTTACCGTTTGTTTGAGGGGTGGAACGTGAATTTGTTGTAAAGCAGGACGTTTGTGTGACCACTAAACAAAAGGATGGAATTCAACATTGTATCTCTATGTTTGAATCCTAAACCAGTTGAATTCTTTTGCACCTTCTTAATAGTTTTGCTTACTTTATTTGGTGTTAACTTTTAGTTAAAATTTGAATGTACTATGGAAATTAAAATATATTTTAGTATTTCTATATCAGTACCTACCATAATTGTTTCAAATATGTAATAGACTTCGTAAATATTGATATTTAAAAATATATTGTTAGATTCATGGTATCATTTAATTTGCTTGGAAAACCATGATACTACAATTATGTACGGTAAGATGAAAAGGAATAATATATTTTACCACTATGACGCCGGGTAAAGCCTGTATATAAAATGATATACTCTCAGTTTTCGTGTGTGTTGAACAACATATAAGTAATTTCTAAGTGAAGTAGGATGTTTTGAGGTCTTAAGAGTCATCTTCTCCTTTGGGATAGTAGCGCAGTCGGCAATGTTAACCATACGGCTTTTTGCAAAATATGGTATTTTATAAACCTGTTTCGGACGCCGTTTTTCAACAAGTTTTCTTTAAACTTAGTAAGTGTTTAGTTGAATAGTTGTAATATTTTCCTCATACCTCAAAATAAAAAAAAAATAAATATAACTAGCTGTGGCATCACTAAGTACCTCAATTTTCCTTACCTCTAAGACTTTTTTCTACATGTACCACTTATTTTTACTGATAAATCTGGTGTAAGGGACCTAGATCTAAACTTAATATACAATAAAACAAATTTTACCAATAAATATAAAAAACACCGTATGAAACAGGGGAATATGTAGGCATGTTTTCGGTGTTTTTTTTTTTTTTTTTTTTTTTTTTTTTTTTTTTTTTTTTGTTTTTTTTTTTTTTTTACAAGGGTGAAGATGACTCTTAAGAACCAACCGCTAAACCAGCGGTACTTACATTAATCAAATAGAACATTAAAGGCATATATTCTAATTTAAATTGATGTTTAAGTAGGTTGCGTGGAAATACAGAATATTTACGGAAATATGCATTTTCTTAACAAAGATGAAGTGTATCGAATATATACTTAAAATTAAAATATATGGTGATATTATTATGAAATTAGGATTTTTGGTCTTAAAAATGTTGATATCAAGGATTGGTTTATTAAATACTAAACCTTGTTTAGTGTCCTGTATTATGTTGTAAATATAAAACAAAAATTTAGTTGTGAATATTTGTTGAGTTTTTAATTGTTAATTTTTTTAAGGTTGCTGCAGTTTTGAAAAAGTTCAAAACTTTCTTTGCCATTCTGTGAAGATTCAATTTTTAAAAGTACAATACAGTAAAACCTCATCATTGTAAATGTTTGTACATTGTAAATTGCACATTCTATTCTTACTTATTACTTTGCTTAATACAAAGATTCTTACTACAAATTTATCTTCTTAATTCATATGGTGACATCTGTTACATCCTTCTTTCTCTCGATCAACTTCCACGATTTTTATGATTGAGGTGTCATTTCAAAGCTTATGATCTAGCGCGTGTGCGATTGGTGATTAAAAAGGTCATTTAGTTCCGGGCTTCGCCCCTATTATAGCTATTGATTTATTTCTAGAAGATGCTTTAAAACGTTGACCAACATTTATTTTCGTGTATATTTTAAATTTGAATTATAACTTAATAGCAGTTTACCTTCAGACAAAAGTTATTAATTAAGACTGTAAAAAAAAAATAAAAATAAAAAATAAATAGATATTCTGTTATTGCACAATCAACATAAGTATTGCTTTAAAAATTATATAATTCCTTCAAATTGTACTGTAGGCGATTTTCTCAAAGTATGAAATATATTTTTAAATGCGCAGTTCTCTCACTGGAACACTAGTAAAAGTTATTACCGTAGTTTAAAAATGGGACTAAATAGAGCCAAAATAAAAAATATATCACTGATAACTGTTAAATATATTTTCCTACTTTTTTCGTTTATCTAAATTTACAAGGAGTATTATATGTAGGCCTATGTAGGAATACTTATATTCAACATACATCAGTGATTCTGTAAAAGTTTAAAAATGAAGTTTGAATTCCCATTGAGTAATATTTTCACTAAAATCAGCCGTCCCAGATACACTGTATCCAAACCACCACTTAGTGTAGAATGTGCCCGACATGCCGGCGCCGCGCCGCACTGCCGGTGATTGTTTTATAATGAGGGTTTAAGCGTTGAAAATGTTTGATGCGACGTTGATCATCCATGTCTGCCAGTGACGTCACAACGGTTGCGGATAACGTTTCAATTCATTACACAAAAAAGATTCATAATGTAGATTGTAACAATTAAGGTGACCGTTTTTTTACAAAGAGTAATAGTAAGGAGAATTGAGAAAAGTTTTATTTGGATCGTTGTAATAGAACAAATTAATCAGTTAAAAGTTCAATCATATTATTATGACAGTAGCATGTAAAACCTTTTATTTTTATTACAGTACAAAAAGCAACATAGTTTATTAAGTGATAATAAAGTATAAAACAAATATGATATTTTTTATCTCGAATGATTGTTAACACTATTTAAAATAAGTATAGTTTTAAGTGTGAGTGGCTTTAAATGAAAAAAGGCAACTATCTTATTGAGGTATATTTAAACGCTATTAACATATTTACGTTCATACTGTATTTTCCTCTTCCGTTTTCCTATTTAGGATATATGTTGTCCCCAAAATTTGTATAATAAATATACCATAGATAAAATATTTATCACAATAATGACTTATTGTAATGATATGTTGTTAGATTCGTTGGTAAAATTGTTGTTCAAATTTAGATACTGTGTTATAGGCACCAGCCATAACCAGGTACAAAAACTATGAGAAAAAAATCAACATACATACAACAGCTTATGAGGTAAAGGATCAGCTGTAAAAATTGTTCTTATTTTGACCTTTACTTTTACAAGATGCGTCGTTTATTCTGATCAGTGATTTAAAATAAAGTATTAAAGGTAAAATGTTTGAAAACTTTCAAAGGAACATTTATAGTATATTGGTAAATTCTCCAGCAAAGAATTCGCGTTTTCCCTATTGAATATAAAACAGGTAATCCTAAGCGTCCATTTCCCTGAAAAAATATTCTCTTTTGAGCCAAATTTAAATTCAATGTTCAATAAAGTCAGAAATAACTCTTGATTTTACATATAGTATTATGTATGAAATTATTCAACAATTTAACAAAACAAGTAGAATTAAAACTAAACGTATATTAGTAAAATTTATGACGTTTTAAATCTGAGGTAAGTTTAATCAAATAAATAGACTGATCTTGAATTAAAAGTTACCCTTCTTCGTCTAAAGAATTCTACTTTCTTGTTGTTTCTCATACTTATATCATTACAATAGTTCCACATAATCTTTTCCACATAAATAAATATTTTCGCCTTCACATGACAACTTAGCTTTCATACAACTACATTCTGAATTATTTTATAACACAACAAAATCTTTGGTTTAGACTGAATATATAAATATCCTGAGACTAGATTGGGGGTAGCTAAGGGTCCATCTTAAAACTTTCTTATATAATGTTTAATTATAATAAGCTTTGTCACTGTATCATATACTAAGTATTTATTTTTAACTAGTTTTGGATAAAAGTAAAGTTTGCAAAGAGGAAATAAAAACATTATTACATTTTGCACAATAAGTAAGTAGCACTAAAACAAGGATTACTTTGGAGCTTCACGATGGTTCAAAATTAATAACAAAAACACTAAAAAAGTAATGTTACGTGTAAGAAACGTAATTCAATTTGTATTGTATTGCATCAAATCTTAAATTTAAATAAATAAAATCCATGGTATTTCAAGAATAAACATTCATAGTGAGGAATGCAATTATTTTACACGGAGAGCAATTTGATCAGAAACTTTAAACTTTTCATCAGCCTTCTCACTTTCTATTTACTTTTTAGACAGTAAAAGTAAAAAGATAAAAGTTTTCTTTTCCCATTAAATGTTGACTATAAAATGTTTTTAATAATTTTTTTTTATTTACTTGAACTTAACTTAATGGTTTAAAGAATGAATGTAGAGACAGTTTTATAGCTTGGAATTGCCTCAGACCAGATGATTAATGCTCGCTACTGACACAAATTGTAAAAGATGCCACGAAGGCATGAGAGATAAGGTTGAATAAACACCTTCATTGAACAGCATAAACAACAACAACATTTTTCATGGAACACTGTTAACACCAAAACATTCAATGTGGATGTCGCTATGACAGTTTGGAATTATTTAAGTAAAATTCATGTAAATATCATTGGATTTTATTTATAAATATCATGTGTTGGTTTTTAATCATTTATAAGATATACGAGCTCATTCAGAAAAAAATATTGAACTTAAATGATAAAATATAATAGTCACAATTTGTATTTTAAAATATTTTTGCAAAAAAAATAGTAATAATAATAAACGAGAAAATATTTTCTCGTATATTAAAGTACGTCGTTAGTTAGAATAATATATATAATAGTTACACGTATAATAGATACAATAGTTCATGTATCTTAATTTACAAGATAATATATTAGTGCGAAGTGTAGACGAATAATCTTACATCATAAGTTAGCCCAATAACAAGGTAGACCCAATTGGAAACTCGGACAAACTCCAATTCTCTCTATTATTTGAAACCACCTGAAATAATAAATAACTGTCCAAACATTGGGGACAAATAAATGGAATACTCTTGTCCCACTTCCTTCTCTCATACTGTATATCACATACAATATTTTCCCTATCTTTGCAAGAATAAAGGTATTCTGAAATTAGTCTTAGTGATTTCAATTACGATTTTTACATTTATTGTTTCAGTCTGTAAAGTTTTTAATGTATTTTAAAATTTACAAATCATTGTCTAAGTAATTAATAGTATGTTTAAGACATTTTTTAAATATGTTCAGAAGGTAGACTTGCTAACTACTGTAACTAAATTTGACAACATATAGTATAAACAAACTAATTTTTAATAAATATCGTATTTAGCATAGCAATTTTTTTACTAAATACAAACGAACATTATTTAACCACATTCAACTCTATCGTTAAAATATACTTAAGATATGATGGTGCTTACAAGTTTTACTTGATCAATTCGTAATTTTTGTATTTTTCTATTTCAGGTGAGTATGCTGTTCAGTACTGTAAGTATAACTTTTTTTGATAATTTTTTATTTAATAATCTCAGTGGTATTAATTGCTTTATATTTTATTTATAATTAATATAAACGAAATTGAATTGTACATTCCCATCTGCAAATCAATAATGTATTGATATCTCAATATTACAATGCATCATCATCTCAAGTAGAAGTGAGTGAACATTTTAATTTTTATTACTATACAATATATTACTCACAGTACTCATCAAACTATTAGAGAAAATCACAGAAAACAGGGGTTTAATAAACATTTATTACAGAGGATTTAATCACATTAGTGGTCGAAGCGTAATGTGAGTAGTTTGCTTGTTTGCTGATGACACACAATACTTTTTTAATGAATTAAATCTGAAGGGAAAATGCTTTTTGAAATGAATTTAAGTTTGTTCTTTTTCAGTTCTTTGTAATTTTTTACAAGTTTTAAAAGTTCGGTTTTATAAGAACAGAATAATATTATCATGTATTGGTAGTTGGTATCATGTGAAAAAATATCATGTTATTGGTCAATTTATTGTAAGTGTAATTTAATTTTAATAAAATCCATTTCTCATCTACAAAAGTAAGTATATCATGTTTAGAAAAAAATTTAATATTAGTCTATATTATTTTGTATATCTTGGTTGAAACTATTTTTTAAAAGGTACGTAACTTAGTAAAATACATCAATTGTTATTTTCTTATGGTTCAAAGTTTTATACTACTCTTATATAAATGACAACTTATCATAATAGACCTCCTGAGAAAAAATACCTGATACCTGCAGAATACTAAAATATTATTTTGTTTTTAGGATATATACTTATAGTTAAAGTAAAAATTTCAAGCTCAATTCTACGTCACAGTTTAATGAAACAGTATATTTTTCCTCTTTGACTACAACAGTGTATGTCTGTGAAATGATTGCCCCTTTTAGAGGATAAACATTTTTTGATCCTTGAGCTTGCCCTTTGTTAATTTGCCTTTGTCGTATTTTGTTATTCATAGCTTTTGTAGGCTTTTATCAAAAGAATTTATTGTGACACACATTCTAATATTTAATAAATGAATGTCAATTGCATAGTATTATAGTTTTGTCTAAATAAATAATTAAAAAAATCTACATAGATTCAGAATAACAAAGAAAATTTGTTAATTAAATTAAACATAAAAACATATAAATCTTGTATTAAATTATTGTTAAGTTATTCTGAATTGAACATTCTGCAAGTGTTCAAGAAATCATAAACAGAATAAATTATTTATAACAAACACATTTTTACGTACATACTTCTTTAATATTTTATTTTTCATCAAAAGTGTTGCAGTGGGAAACAATTATTCAGAATTTTTTGGTAAATTATATACAACATTCTTTGGTCTGTTTTTTTCTTATTTTATTATGGACTGATATTTTAGTATAGAAGAAAGACAATTTCTCTTTAGCTAGCATATCTTACAACTAAGCCAATTTGGATTCAACATCCTTCATACCCTAAACCTATTAAGACTGTCTTTGTATGTTGGTTTTATATCATATAGGGTTTTACTATTGCTATATACTGTGTGTTAAATATAAATATATTTATTCAATCATATTAGTATTATTATTTTAAAATAATTATAAAAATATTTTCAAGTGGAAATAATCATAATATCCAAACCTTTTAGTGTAACAATCTGAAAAGTAATACATATTATTCATAGCCAGTACAATATTTGTAACAAAATCAGTAAATCACTGTAAACATCAGTTCGAAGTGAATCCCTCTGGATTTACTAACGACGTATAAACGAGTAATGCAAATGTGAGGGTAAGAATCGCTGCTGGCCGGGCCCAGGCCACGGCCCATGCTAGGCTACGCCGCCGCCAAGTCCAGCGGTCGGGATGTACGCCACAGTTGTAGTGTGGGGAATTTAATTAAAACCGGGTCGGGGCCATAACTCCTTTTTGTGGACAGTGGCCTGCTTGTTATTCATTTGAGGTAGTTACTTCTTCCTGGTTATGTAAAAAAATGTTTATCTTGATAACCATTTTTATACCCGAATTGAAACTGACTGACTCACTCATTCAGTGACATGTATTTTTACTTCTGGATGAGCTGGAATCTTGAAATTTGGCATGCACTTAACTTTTATGACGAATAAAAAAGTAAATACCCCCCCCCTCCTAATAACTACACATTTCATGTTTAACTTCTTAAATAGTTCAAATCGTGGAATTTGGAAATCGCTATTTTAATTTTTGAGTTTTAGCTGCCAAATGGTTGGACTATCAAAATTCGAGAGCAACCCGATTAAAGGTCTTTTAATTTACTAAAACTCTGGTTTTTTACTTTTTGCCGTATCTCGAATTGTTAATTCTGTAGCCCTGTAAACTGATTTTAATGCTCTTATATTGGATTTTCTTGATTTACGTACTATTTTAACCAAAACTTGATTACAGTATTATACTACTTATAAACACTTTAAGTTAAGAATTTATACAAAAAGTACCCAATGCATACATATTTTTAAGAAACCTCCAAAACAAAATTTAAGTTTGCCGATATCCTTGAGCAGTTTTCAACGATTACGATTTTTCTCATTGTGGGTTTGATTAACCAGATGTTTGGTATTATAAGTTGGTATTATGGTTGGTATTATTATTATTATGGTTGGTATTATAACATATTATAATATGTTTATGATAGATTTTTAGGTGTTCTACGAGTTTGGCCCTGTAAAGGTTTGTGCTAAACCCCCCCTCAAAAAAAAAAAAAAAAAAAAAAAAAAAAAAAAAAAAAAACACTAAAACTGGGGTTGTAATAGAATATAGAGGTTGATTTTACTACTTTGGGCTATAGCAGCCAACGGTAGTTCTATGATCTGTGGTATATGGTTTGGACTTATCATAACACGATTAAACAATTTAACTCTTGTCAATTTACCATATTTCCCACCAACGGTTAACGGCT
The DNA here is from genome assembly GCA_030545055.2 of Neoaliturus tenellus. Classification (NCBI taxonomy): domain Eukaryota; kingdom Metazoa; phylum Arthropoda; class Insecta; order Hemiptera; family Cicadellidae; genus Neoaliturus; species Neoaliturus tenellus. The sequence continues at coordinate 194,310,782 of CM061532.1, forward strand.
AAAAACTGGTACTTATGGTATATTTGTCAATATTTTTACTGTTTTCTTACTTAAACTTCACCGAACGAACGCTTAGTCCTATTGTGTAACGAGAGGTTTGTTATTGAAAGATCTTCCAACAAATTATAACTTTGATCCTATAGCTTTTTGCCCTATGTAACCAGTCAGCTTTCAAAACGGATTTTTGAGGTAATTTAATTGTAAAGTCTAGAGACTTTTATTTTAAGTTCTATTGGCAGAACGGTTGGTCAGTCGACGATGGGCAAATCCGTCTCATATAACAAACAACCAAACATTTGAACCCTAAGGCCTTTTGAACCATATCCTAACAATAGCATTCAATATATTCAAATACCCTGACGAAATATTTTTAAATATTTGAGTTCTAGTAATCATATAAAAATATAACTGTGAATTAAAGTGATTGATAGACATTTCTTATATCTTCTTGAGTTAAATCACACTAGTTATCCCCCTGACTGAATTTCAGCATATTATTGTGTTTTCTGGTATTCAGTTTTCTACTGTCTTTTATTTGCTTTAAGCGACACTACAGAACAATGAATTTATCCTTACTTTTTAAATGTATTGCCAAATACAACATAGCCAAATTGTTTTCATTTTACATAAAATAACAAACTAACAGTATGAGCTTTTAAGAAATTTTCAGGAACTAGCAAGGAGCTTGAGGGTGGAGCCCCATCGATCCATAGGCGAGTTCCAATATATAATCTTATCTGTGAAACTTGTGATACGTATAGGCTTATAGTTTAGAAAAAATAAATGTTTTATCAGCACTTTTTTGTTTATGATGGAGATTTGTTTTCAATTGTTTGATAACGATCACTGTGTATGTAGATAAGTATATGAATACAGATTTTAAGAGTAGTTTTTTTGATAAAAAATTATAAAAAAATAAATATATTTTGTTATATTTATAATTTTTTTTATAGTTGCCTATTCGAAGAATAGGCTCTAGAGTGACTCATTTTGCAAATGAAATGTCCAACGATTACTCTCAATAGAAGTCATAGATCAGTCTCAAATTTCAGTCGATATTCTTTGTGCAATTTTTAAGGCTAAGTTCGTTGTTGGAAACATTTGGTTGGACATTAATCAAATAAACCTAAAATGTAACTTTTTTATTTCCCCCATAAGAATGCATTGGAGGCATTTTTAGTTCGTCGGTTCTTTGTTTAAATTTTGGCAACGTCTTTGCTAGTCTTAACAATCAAGACTGAGACGTTCTGATTTGGTCTACTGGCCGGCTCAATTCCAGTAAAGTCCAAATTATTGGATTCAGAACAGAACGGAGAATGGGAGCGGAGTGAAGTATTCGCACAAACAAAAACAAAGTTGTTTTCCAAGGATCAAATTTTTTGAATGTGACAGTCATTAATGCAAAATTCTTCTTCGAATAGACGCTTACGAGAGGTACGAGCGTACTCCTAGTAATAGTTTATTCTACTATTGTATTATGTAGTACTACCAATATTGTTCGTCTACCATTGTATACTTTAAACTATAAGTGAGATGGGAGTAGAATAAGTTCCGGAGCGAAGCGAGTGTTCTAAATATCTCAAGAGTTGAGTACCCCACTTTATATACAAAAAAATTAAACTTATTGGGAAATTACTGTAAGAAACAATTAAAAAACTTATAGGGTATGGATGGCCAATTCAAAACGTTCACACTCATTCATTGTTCTCACTTACTTATACTCTTTTGAGGTTACATTCATAAATCAACTAACCCCTGAATCTTAATGGAATAATCAGATGATGCGTGAATCAGGTAATTTCTATTGCAACACTACCTACAACAAATGCTGAGCTCTCGTTGGTCTAAAAACTGTAATTTAATGTGAAACCTGAACATTTGAGGATTAACATGAATGTATTTCGAAGTCAAAGTCTATTAGACTTTTTGTACCAAGCCTACCATTAATTTTTACGCATAGTAAAATTGACTTTGAATGCGCTAGTTAAAACTCTGAACGTTATCAGCGTTATCTTTTAAAATAAAAATTGGTTTCAGTATTGAAATAATAATAATTCCATAACCTATTAATTGTTTAATTAATAACCTACATTACCAATTGGTCCCTACATTGTTCAAATCATAAATGAGATAAATTTTAATATTTCTTAAACAAAACCATTATAGATAAGAGTATAAGAGTGAAAACAAATTAATGTCTGTTTATGTTGTTTTAAAGTAAAAAAAACTTCTTCCCATAAAATACAGTGTCTAAACATTTGATCGTGGACCTTTAATGAGTTGTATAATTAGTATTAATGTTAAAAAGGAGCAGATTTGACGGATTTATTTATAGGAATTCCCCGTTATATAATCTCATGTTTCCTTGACTCAGCATTTCTAAATCTTCAAGCCAAAATATGTGGAAAATAATTCGTTTTATCAGTTGTAAAGTTCTCAAGTTGATAACTGTAAATTTTATGTGGCAAAACATTATTGATAAACTTAAAACTATTAAATTTATTTTTAAAATCTTAATTACAATATAAAATAGTGCATCATTACAATTATGAAAATCATTTAAGAAAAATGTTAAAGCGTTTAGTAATAATATAATAATAATTGGAATATATACGTAAATATACATCAAAATGGTTTGTACATTTAATAAATACTACTCTTTCTCTTTACTTCGAATTGGATTTTATCAGATTTAAGTTGAGGTGATTTAGCAAAGGGCCCCTGTGGAAACTCCGTAATTATCCAAGTTGGTTTGGACTGTCAGCGAAGGTTAGTGATAAGCTTACCTAATGGCTTAACCAGCAGCGAAGATACTTGTTTGTCAGCACTAGCCCACCGAGTGCTAATAAATCTCTTACTATTAAACTTATTAATAATTAATAAAAAAATTCTTTGTCTACGTGTTTTGAGATATTGCTGTAGGAAAAACAAAAAGCCAGAGATAAAGCTTAAAATATAACAATAAATTTGTATATAATTTTTGGTGTTTCATGTGATTAATTTTTATTGAACATTTTTATTTTTATTTTTTTGTTTGACATTCGCAATTTATTGTTAACATTTGTAACTCTACAAACCATTCCTTATTATCGTTCGAACAAAACAAAATAGTGGATTGAGAAAACCACCTTACAGTATTATTAGACAGAGAACCGCAGATCCTTATCTTACTTGACAAAATAAAATTCTCTTGTATTGAGTCTAAAGGTGTGGCTACACATAGCAGGAAAGGACATGGAAAGGAAACGGCCGGCACAAGAATTTCTGATGAATTCTTCCTGTGTTATCAAATGGGAGCCTCTACGCATGACGGAACGGGACACGGAAAGGACACGGACAGGACATTCGCCGTGTCGGATGGATCGCCAGATGAGCATTCATTTGCCAATGTCGTGTCCTGTCCGTATCCCGTCCTGGTATGTGTAGCAATCTCTCCCAAAACTATAAGAAAAATTCTGTCTGTAGCTTTGTGTAGTGAGTGTGGCGGCCGGTGGGATGAGCAGTGTCGGACGGCTGCGCGCGCAACTTCCCGACGTCTGACGGCTGTGCTAGCAGCCTCCCGCCTCAGAAATGTCCTGTCCGTGTCCCGATATTAGTAGCCACCCCATCAAAATTTTGTCCGTGTCCTTTCCGTAACCTTTTATGCTATGTGTAGCCTTACCTTAAACATTTTGGTGATAAGACTGATAACCTAACCGATGTACCTGGAGCGGTGATTACGACTGTGACCGCGCTAATGTATTTGTATAAAATGGTGGTGTTTATAACTAACTGTGACCGGGCTAATCTGCCTGTATAAAATGGTAGTGATTACACTGTGACAAAGGAAAAGTGCTTGTATCGGAATCATAGTGTTGATTCCGATGCCAGTGTGACTGTAGGACATAGTGGTTATTTTGACTGGGATGAGACTGTGATGCTGTACACTGAGAAAAATACTTCTTCCAGCCGTAAAGGCAATGTCGCATTACCTAGTTTACTGGTCCTCCTGAAGTACAGCAGTGTGGAAACCCATTAAACCCGGTGAAACACACGGAAACTAAATAAATGGGTTTTCAGGAATACCATTACGTGTACTGGCGATCCTGTATTGCCGGTAGTACGGGCGAAACCTCCAGTTCCCTTCTGAATTACCTGGACCGTACAGTATTTTGCAGAGTTTTCCAGTCTGACCGGGTCAAACTGACTGCACTATACTTCTAAAAATGTCTTTGCCAGTCTAGCAGGGCATTACTGCCTGCTATGACTTCCTCAATGCGGGCAATGACGGTGCTGCCTACCGGCCATCCCACCAACTAAATTTCAGTTTAAATCGTGGAATAGTGAGGAGACGAGTGATGTATGTTATTGGTTATATAGTGTTATCTTGGTGATTAGTGATATAGTTTTCTAAGGGCGTAAGTTGGATATGTGAAATTCGGTGGTGTTCCGGTGTCGTATATGGATAACCACTTTGGTTAGTAGCCAGTTTATTGTATGTGACATATTTAAGTGTGGTTCTGATGTAAATTATGTAATTATGTAAAATGTAAATTACAAATGTAAATGTGGTTTGGTACGGTATTATTTGGTTTGATTTAGTATCAATTGAAATTATTTTAGTCAATATATCAAAATACACTAATAAACAAATACCTAAACCTAATAAACCTATACGATGAGGAGTGTCTGTGGCGATGTAATTTTCATTGATCTCGAAATCTAGCTGGTATATTTTGCTGAAATTTTGCATTTGAGAGTGTTTTGGCCAAAAAATAAATTTAGAAACAGCCTAAACTTCAGGAAAACTCATTTTTGTCTGAAAACTACTTTTAAAAATCATTATCTTTTAACATTGGTCTCATGGTTGCAATCAACGCAACACAGTAATAACGAAAGATAAACAATAATAAGGAATGCAACTTTAAATAGTGGGTTTTGAAACACCTGTCATCTGTTAAGAGGTATTATTTGACTTCAAAGCCTGATTACCATGATAATGTAATAAAAAGTGAATTTTAACCAACAAGTAAGTATTGGTTAACCTGGTAATTATTTGAATTTAAGCTTGCTACCAGAAAACGAAGTTGATTTTGAAATGTTATGCGCTAAAAAGTAAATTATAAAAGCTTTGGGGCGAACAGTCGTATTTAATCAAATACACTGAAAATGTTCCATCAGAGGGTTTGTATACGTATTTACCACTAATACAGAAGATATTTAAGTAAGTCAGTTTTAGTTAACAATCTACATTATTTTTATGCATTTATCTAAATTTGCCATATTTTGGTTTTGATAAAAACTTTGACAGTAAATTTTCGTAAAAAAGCTACCTAACTTTTTATTTTTAAAACACCTACCTACAGTTTAATTAATTGTATAATATGTTGTACAATACATCAAATAACATAATAAAAAAACATTACTAAATTCACATCAATTCTACTTGCATAAATCATTCTTCTTTGTAATATACTACTCCTCTATCGGATAAAGCAATTTTGCAATAGGATGACCTTTGTATTGTATTGTATTATATTGCAAAGAAGTAATTGTGTAACGTTTTGTTAATTGGGGAGATGGATACAATTTTATCATTTTATCTATTTTAAAATTCTGTCGAGGGACAGCTTAAGGACCCCGACCTCAGTAAGGCAATTAATAAAATGTTTTCTACCTTTCAGTTATTCCGTATTATATAATAAGCTTGCAGGGATTTCACAAAAATTCAACCGGTAATCCTGACTGAAATCATGGATTTTTCGGATGTAAGTGTAATCGGCAGATCGACCTGTTACTACTGGTGGACGACCGTGAAATCATTCAGGAAGTCCATTCCCAAACATGGCGGACCTAGAACCCTTCAGAATAACCAGTACACTTCAGTTGGTTCCGTACATGCAGTCAGGAAGGCCTTGACTACCCTTCAGAATGACCAGTACGCACTTCAGTTGGTTCCGTACCTGCAGTCAGGAAGGCATTGACTACCCTTCAGAATGACCAGTACATACTTCAGTTGGTTCCGTACATGCAGTCAGGAAGGCCTTGACTACCCTTCAGAATGACCAGTACACACTTCAGTTAGTTCCGTACAAGCAGTCAGGAGGGTCTTGACTACCCTTTAGAATGACCAGTACATACTTCAGTTGGTTCCGTACCTGCAGTCAGGAAGGCCTTGACTACCCTTCAGAATGACCAGTACACACTTCAGTTGGTTCCGTACATGCAGTCAGGAAGGCCTTGACTACCCTTTAGAATGACCAGAACATACTTCAGTTGGTTCCTGGTCGGCACGGTGTTCCTCACTGCCAAAGACTGGTCAATCTGAATGCTTTCACGGTCGATCAGAAGTACGAAATCACCAGTACACGGCAGGGTCGATCTGAAGGATAGACTTCTATCCTAAAAAATCCGGTATTTCCTTCAGGATTACCGGTTTTTAATGGTATTTCTGAAGTATTTTTTTCTCAGTGTAGGTAGAAGGGGTTGAAGCGACTATCACCGAGCCATTTTGCCTTTAGAACACGCTGGTTATTACGATTGTGACCGATCCAATGTGCCTGTTAGTACAACATAGTGATGATTACGACTGTGACCAAGCTGTAGGCGTGTAGAACACGGCAGTGATTATACTGCGACAGAGCTAATGCACCCGTAGAAAATGGTAATGACTACAACTGTGACCAACCTAATGTACCTACATTGTATGGTGGTGAGTACACCATGACTGAGACAACGTGCCTGCAGAACACAGGGGTGATTACGACTATGGAAGAGAATATGTTCCTGTAGAACAAATTAATTTAATTTGCCCATCAAAATCTTAATATACCCTTACAACTGACTATAAAATTATTTGACTTATTCAAATTGTTTGAGAAGACTAATGAAGTAAGTAAGTAATAATATATAATAATAAGAAGAAGCTAATAAGTAAATATGCATAAACACTTGTTTATAACCTTAATAAAAACTAGTTTTTCTCTTTAATTTTAAACCGATTTTATCATATTTAAGTTGAGGTGATCGGGTCAAGGGGAATGATAACGAATGTGATTGAGCCAATGCAACTGTAAAACATATTGGTGATTACGACTGTAACCAAGACATTATGACTGTAGAATATCGTGGTGATAACAAACTGTAACCGAACTAAACATTACTCTAGAACATGGTAGTGATAACAACTGCGACCGAACTAATTTGACTGTAGAACATGGTGGTGATTACTACTGTAGCTGAGCTAAGATGATTCTAGAACATGGTGGTGATAACAAATGTGACCCAGCTCATGCAACTGTAGTACATAGTGGTGATTAAAACTGTGATCGAGCGAATATGACTGTCAAACATATAGGTGATTACATCTGTGCACCCAGGTAATGCACATGTAAACATGGTGGTTATTACAACTATGACTGAGCCAATGTGACTGTAGAACATGATGGTCATTACGATTATGACCTATTCAATGTAGTATATTTAGCTGTACATAATGGTTTTTATGACAGAAGCCTCAACCAATGTGAACGTAGACAATGATTGTGACAAAAAATAAACAAAAATAGTTGTAAACATCGAAATGATTACAAACAAATACAAACGTAATGATAGAAGAATGTCATGTAAATTACGAAGTAGGTTGGAGTCAATGTGATTGGAGAACATGATAGTGATAACGATTGATGACCGAGCCAACGTGACTCTAGAACATGGTTGTGATTAAAAATGAAGACAAAGCAAATAAATGTTATAATTAAAAACGTTGATAAAGAAGATGGAAGACAGAGTCAATGTAAATGCAAATCATAGAGGTGATTACGACAAATTAGTTGGTCTTATTACGACGTCCCTCCTGTATATGAAGACTTTTCCATTGTATCATACGATAACTTTTGCATTAATACGGATTTGTGGTACTTGTAATAAAAATACAACGCGTTACGAGAATAACATTATAAATATTAATGGTATTGACATTCTAGAATTATAATTAAAACAAAAAAATGTATTTGAATTAAAATTATGTTGAAGTAGGTATAATATCTATGTCCTGGCGCAGGAGCCAATATGGGCTCTTATGGGACTACGATCAGGAGCCGACGGGATGCTGCGGGATGCATCGTGAGGTGGTCAGGCGCGGCGGCGGGGCCCTCGTTTTCTCTATTACGATTACATCTTAGTGCTAGGTAATTAATAAATAAAAAAAATAAATTAACAAACCATAAAATAATAGAAAATGATACACACTAACGTCACTGCATTATTAAATTAGATAAAAGTGAATTACTAAAAATAAAAATTAAACTAGGATATGTAAAAGTGGTACCTACAGAGAAATTATACAATGAAGTGTATGTTTGGATGAGAAATTATACAGTCACAGCGGCACCATCCATTACGCAGAGAATAACGCGCTGATTCATGCATAATATTTCTTAGAAATTAAATATATAGTCACTTGTACCAAGGCAGGTTTACAATTAATTCCACATTAAGTTGAATAGTTAATCATATTAGGGTTTATTGATGTAAGGTTTTGCAATGCTTATTTACTGTACCATTGCTACAAATACACAGTGTATTTATAGCGTATAACTCGTTCAGAGTCTCTAGTATAGTTTAACTGATAAAACAACTCCAGGAAAATTTCCTCCCTTGGACCAGAGCTCTTTCGAGGTGGTAAATCCCATCCCAGGCGTTAGCTTTATCATGGTTAATGTAAAACATCAACCATGACGTGGTTCCCCTACGAGGGTCTAGGTTCTCCTCTACGGGCCTAGCCACGCCTTTTTTTAAAGTGGTGTTTTGGCGGAATAATCCACTTGAGCTGTTTTATCAGTCTTTACGAGTTTTGCTTTTAACATATAACAATACCCTAAAATTTTTGGTGTGCTATGAGTTTATTGTAAAAACAAGGTGATGATGAATTTTTTACTTTTATAAACATTCAAATGTTCCGATTGATTGCTCAAATATGTTTTAAACTGTTTGATGCTTCATTTTCTTAATACTTTCACAGCCTATGTCATCTGCATTCCTTTTTCTTGATGGAGTAGCTGAATTCATTTCTTCACATTTTAGAGAGTAGTGTCCATACGGTAGGGTGTTTATGTTGTCATCCAGGATAACACGCTTGTCATCAGAAGCACTGAGAGTTACCTTGTTTATGGTAGTAGTCATCACTTCATGTTTCCTTGAGATTATGATATTATTTTGTGTATGGATCACATCTGCTTTGTACAAACAATTTATATAATCGATGAAATCAATCTTGTTTTTTATTACAGATTTTGTTATTCCTTTAATCTTTTTAAGAGAAGAATGTTCTTTTTTTAGTGCATATACCTTACTTCGGAGGCCAACAAATGCCCGAAGTATTTCCCCACTGAGTTCATCCTTGAACTTCCCTAGAACTTTTTTATTTTCTGTTGAATAAAGAGGGTGATTAGAAGGGTAATTACTCATATCTAAATGAACCTTTAACTCCTTTAAATCTTCATACAAATCTTCAGTTTCAACCTCGTAAATGTAGCTGTCCGTGTCTTGGTATAAGAGTTTAATTTTAGAGCCATAGAGTGGTTGCATTACATCATAATGAAATGCGTACATATGTACTTTACTTAGGTCAAGGATACTCATTCCAATGTAAATTGGTTTGTTGAGAATCACCTTAGTTTTTGCCATATGAACTCCAACTAAATTTTCGTTGTACACCGTTCTGTCTATAAAATTAGGCTTTGATATTAACTTTTCCACTTTCTGTGGATTTGATACTAATCGGATATCTAGTCTGTTACGTACTTGCTCCATTGTCTTGCCATAAATACTATTACACATCAATTTGTAAAAATCTTTTTCAAAATTGTTCGTAGAATTTGCACGTAGTTTTGTATTTAAATCGATGAATGGTTTCAGCCAAGCACTTTGTTTGAATTTGATTGCTCGGTGAACGGTTTTTAGCACCAACCCATGTTTTAGAGCTTGTTGGAGAGCCACATAATGAATTACATAGTTCCTTTTGTCTTCTACTGTAGCCAAAAGCTTTTTATCATTCCCTCCAGGAGGTATTTTGGTTTCCGTGCAAAATGGGAAATCAGCATGGGTGTCGTGAAGTTCCTTTGGATACTCAAGATCCACTTCAAGTATGTAACCTTCATCAGCATCCTCCGGAATTTTGGTAATGTCGGGTAGGTTATCACACCATTCAAACCCGCCATAAGGAATGCACTTTGATAAGGCTAGTCCATAAAGGTTGTTCGCATCAATATAAAGAAGATACTTACTTGGAAGATTAGCATTGTATGATTCAGGGATATATTTGTTGTTCGCCTCAGAATGGCGCTTGACACATTGTGTTATTCCTCCTCTAATACCTTTTTCCACCATTAGAAACATATCCATATCTTTTATAAGTTCAAGCTCAATGCCTGTATATTTCAACATTGCATCCCATGAAAGACCAGGAACAGTATAATAGTATGCGGGGTCAAGATCATATGTTTGCAAACATGTCTTTCTGAAATTTTCAAATGTGTCACAAAGTATTAGTACGTCACTTTTTACATAGACGTCAGAATACTCGCCTAGAGTTTTGATTTGGAACTCATTCCAAACTCGTTTAGCATGCTCATACATTTCATCTGTAATGTCTTCATTATTTAATTTACTTTGAAACGCAGATTTTGGAGGTAATACTGATTCTTCAAGCTGTTCACTGTTTTTTAAATAATCGTAGGGAAAAATTCCCTTTTTTGACAGAAGTTCAAATGTAGTTGGAAATTGTTTTCTCGTCTCATTATAATCATCTTTTGGCAGGTTTTCAGCGAGTGAAGAGAGACTACTTGACATGAACCTGAATGAATCAAGAAACCTCAACTCTATTTTTTTGTTCCTCGCATGTTTAACTTGTACTAATTTGGAAAATGATACGTATTTTTCCTCTGTGTTTGGTATCACCTTTATGTCATTTGTGTCATATCCAAGCTCTCTGACGATGAAATGTGAATCATAGTTAGATAGATTATGTATAAAACACGGTATGAAATGTTGATCTTGGTAAAAGAGATTGCAAAATCTATGTGCTACTCCAAGGTATTCTCCAGAAATATGACAATGGTTTCGAACTTTAAAGTTTTTCCCAGAAAAATCTCCTTTCTTACAAATATGACATTCAGCCGCTTGATCAAACTCCATTTGTTGTTGAGTGGTGAGATGTGGTACTTCAAGTTTCCTATTCCCATAAAGTATTTGATCGACTAATTGTATATCGTCTACTAGAGAAGACATGAAATGCTTAGCTGCATCATTTCCCCTATAATGCCGAAGTTTAGTGTGTTCATTTTCTGAATCTTTTAATAAGTAAGCATAGCTGTAGGGTACATGTTTTTGGTATGCATTCGTCCATGAAGCTCTGGGATCACCATTACAACTGTCAATTGGTTGTAAAAGACTTTCAAAGTCAGCATAAATGACAAACCTAACCTTTTTGGATCGATGGTAATTTTTAAAACGAATACTGTCATATGGAGGAAACTCACACCTAGCTACTTTGTTTGATAAACACAGTTCTCGATGATGTTCCAATTTTTCTTCTGCCGTTTTTCCATAATAATCATTAAATTGGGCAAAGCAACGTTTGCAAATCCGTATTTTCCTACAGTCTTTTGTAATTTGTTTGTGTACTAGTTTTTCAAAATTAGTAATCAAACAGTAGTGAGAAAGATTTCCATCTGTAAGGTAGAGTAGATCAAAGTGTTCTTCTAACTCCTGATCACACACTTTTAAAGGATACACCTCTGCCTGTTCGGTTAATCCAAATACATTTATAGATACTTTGTTGGCTTTCTCAAAATGTTTAATGCTATCTAATTTGACTGGATATGCTACACAATCCCAATTATACTTTTGATCCATTTCTATGTTATTTATGTAATTGGTTACTCTCTGAGGGTCCTTGTGGACATTCTTCGACAGTATGGAATACTTGAAACAGTAGTCATCATTGTTATTAACGTTGATTACAGCCTTCTTATCCAGAATAGCTTTTGGAAGAGGAATGAATCGAGATGCTCTTAATGGATTAAACTTGTTGATCCTTAATTCAATTTTTGTTATCTTCGTGAATGTCCAGCCTGATTTTTTCATTTCACACTCACTTTTTTCTGTTTTAAGTTTGCTAAACCCTTCATCAAGAATCTTGTTTATATCCGACGTCTTGTAAACAACAAAGTTTTTTGTTTTAAAACTCCGTTTACATGTCTCCTCACTTGGGCTAGTGAATATACACTCCACGAACATGTTAAACTTAATGGCTGAATGTTTTTGGAGTGTTTCCGTAACCTTTTTTATTATACCTTGTCTCACCAGATTTAAACTTGATTGTAGATCTCCGGTTGGTGGTTGTGTTTGAAATGTCTTTATCCTATTTTTAAAAGCCTTTTCAATTTCGACAAAGTCATCATTTAACTGATGTTTTGTCAAGTCAATTTGACGTTGCGTGTTTTGGTAATTAGGGGCATCAACAGGTGAATGGATTGATTGGCAAGCAAAATTCACGTGCTGTGCCAGGTTTGATTTCCTCCCAAAGCGTTTATTACAGTTTCCACATTTAAACTGTTTATTTTCAAAGTGAGATCGAAGGTGGCGTAGCATGTTTTTCCGGAGGGTGAACCTCTTATGACATACTTCACAAGAGAACATCTAAAAAGTCTAGTTAAGAAAAAATTTCTATAAAATCAAAATGCTACCTACTAATAAAAACAAACTATTTATAAAATAAATATCCCTGTCCCAAAAATAGTGTTACACTTTAAAACAACTCTATTTACAAAACTATATATATACAAGAGTTACATAGACTTAAAGATCAACAGTTTTGACAAGGTTTATCGGAGTTCAACGTGAACACCACGAGTTGCCCTGCAGAGGTGCAAACAAAATTTCACTTCCTTTGTGCAAACATATCTAGTGTATCGATTGCAGCTCTGATCATTTGCTTTAAGTGATTGACATCTCGAATTTTATATTTTTGTTTTGACGTAGCCCACACATAAAAAATTCAAAAAGCTAAGGTCCGGGCAAGAGTGGACGCCAAACCTTCCATTTACCCCTACTCCACGTGTCCCAAAAAATAGTGTTACTCTTTAAAACAACTGTATTTACAAAACTATATACATTACGTATACAAGAGTTACATAGACTTAAAGATCAAAAGTTTTGACTAGGTTTATCGGAGTTCAACGTGAGCACCACGAGGTGGACCCTGCAGAGGTCCAAACGAAATTTCACAAAAACATCTGGTGTATCGATCGCAGCTCTGATTCTTTTCTTTAAGTGATTTACATCTAGAATTTTTTATACCTTTGTTTTGACGTAACCCGAAGATAAAAATCCAAAGCGGTAAGGTCCGGCGAGTGTGGAGGCCAAGCCTTCCACCTACTCCTACCTATCCAACTTTGAGGAAGATTTTTATCCAGATAATCCCGAACAATCTCCGCGTAGTGTTGAATTAATCTACTGTTGTCTTGTTGACGATTTCAATTCTCATTCTCAGTTTGCGGAAGAATATATAACTTAAGCATGTTAAGGTCAATGAACCTGTTAATAGCTTTTTCTACAGAGAAAATTGCCCCAATAACACGGTTTCGTTTCAGACGTTATGGCAATGTATGCGTTCCGACTAGACTTTGAGGAAGATTTTTATCCAGATAATCCCGAACAATCTCCCCGTAGTGGTTGCCCCGTCTTGTTGACAATTTTAATTCTCATTCTCAGTTTGTGGAAGAATATATAACTTTAGGATGTTAAGGTCAATGAACCTGTTAATAGGGTTTTCTACAGAGAAAATTGCCCCAATAACACGGTTTCGTTTCAGACGTTATGGCAATGTATGAGTCCCGACTAGACTTTGAGGAAGATTTTTATCCATGAAATCCCGAACAATCTCCGCGTAGTGTTAAGTTGCCCCTTCTTGTTGACAAACGTAATTCTCAGTTTGCGGAGGAATATATAACTGCAACATGTTAAGGTTAATGAACCTGTTAATAGAGTTTTCTACGAAGAAAATTGGTCCAATAACACGGTCTCGTTTCAGACGTTATGACAGTGTACGAGTCCCGACTAGTGGAAAGTGGTCCCACTTAAATGATTAAATGATTTTATTAATGAAACTTTCACCCAATTTTCATTTAAAATATCGATAGCAAAAACATGCATTTTTAATACAGTGCCACCTTTCATGGCATGCAGTAATTGGAATTTATAACCAGTGAACTTAAGCCTTTAATAGCTTTACTGAAATGGCGACCTAACTCAATACATAGTTTAAGGCCAAGTACGAATGAAAGATGAGTGTAGGATTATTGTGGCGCGATCTTGTAGTCTTGTTTATGACTAAGGCTGACATTCTCCTTAGACATGACTGTTAATTTATAGCCCAACAGCCAATGGTATCTAGGGACCTACATTTTAACGTTGGATCCGAACCACAATTTTGACCTCATGTAAACGAATTGATCTAATTATGAGGATATCCTTTCTCTTGTAAAACTGTTGTGAATGTTTTCAACAATGTCATCTGCTGTTTTTTAGGCTACCTGTTTTGTATTTTGTTTGACTAACTATCCGTTTCCCTAACTTCTTACACCATGGATAAATGTTCTGTCTACTATGAGGATTTCATTATAAAACTCACCGATACGTTGCACAACAATTACGGACATAAACTTCGAAGACCGCAGCACACACTGGATCTTTATTTGCAAAGTTGCCATTGTTAATGTTTTATAAAAACGATCCAGTTGCACCAAGTAGTGGCAACATTGGGTACCCAGTGACTGTAAACAAAACTATGGAATCAGCTGTTTCAGCTGGTATACGTTTTATTAGTCTGTGATCATCAGTACAGTAGCAGTTATAAATTAAAGGTGTAACATTATTTTTGGGACACACGGTATTATACTTCATAAAGAATATGCCTGAAATATATCAATATCTTCCGTCGTAGTAGACCTACGTATTCAGAGAATTTCCAAAGGATCCTAAGATTTTGTATTTTCCTTATAAACACCATAGGAATGAGTATGTAGGTTTGCTGCAATTGAATTTTGTTAGAAAATGTTAGTCTTGTTAAAAAATGTAATAGTTAGATAAGGTGAATATCAACTTGTATCAATATTCGACACTTTTAAATTTTCCCCATAAACCCCATGGGGGTGAGTATGTAGGTTTGCAGCCATATGGGTGTTGTAAGCAAATATCAGTTAAACCCTACCTAGTAAATGTACATACCAAGTTTTATCAAGTTATTCCAATAAATAAGCGAGATACAGGGTTTTGTTGATTTCCCATAAGATTAACATTGGAAACCCTTTTTTAGCTTTATCCCGTAACCTATTAAGCCAAGTTAAAAATTCAAAAATACAAAATTGTTTGTTTTCTAAAGTTCTTTTAAATAGTTTTAGTTCAAATTCTTGAATTTTAAAAATTAAGGTCCGAAAATTCCATAAACCCATTTTAACCCTTTTGAAACCCCATAAAACCCCTTTCCCATAACCTGATCATGCTGGTTCGCGAACTCATGAAAATAGACCAGGTCTTACACCTTCATACCGAATTTCATTAAAAATCGGAGGTCTCCTTCAAAAGTTATCAGTACCACGGACACATAGATATATATTACGTTCGTACATATATAAGAAAATGAACGAATGGTGTTTTTGGCTTCTGGGGACCTTAAAATGAAAAGTAAAGAGGTCCCGGACTTAGGTCTTACCATGGCTACTACCGTAATAGCGCATTCCCCATAGGTAAATTCGCTAAAAGCAATAGACACTTTGATACTTAACCTATTGACAATATAAAATATATATCTTATAAATGTTTTATAACACACTGTTACATAGTTTAATGGTTAAATAGTTAGTCTAATACTTTCATGGATTTAATACATCCTGCGGATCACAAGTCATTCTTGGTTTCTAGACACATTTATCACTCGGCCTTTATGAATTCAAATATTTAAAGATGTGTTTTCTAAAAAATTGAGTTTTCAGAATCGAGTTACAAGTATGTTTAAGCTCTAATCTACGAAAAAAAACCTTTTCAAATCACATGTTAAAAAAGTATAGGGCTTGTAATTTATTAATTTAAACATACTTCATTTTGAACTGACTCACTTTTAAAAAATATTTCAGCAGAGAATTTAATATATACATTTTAGGTAAACAAAAAATAACAACAAAAATCACTGCACCATTACCATAAACATACAATTTCCAGGGTTTACATTGTGAAAAATCCAAATTGGGCCTCTATAGTTATTCCTCGCATACGTTCTGATCTGGTCATAAGCTATGCAAGTGCTTATCACAATTAGTTTTATTTAAAATATTGAAAAAATATAAATTTTAATATGATTTAAATAGTTTACTTTTCCATAATTAACAATAATGGGTAGTCCCTAGTAAATTTAAAAATACTAGGGTATAATCGAATTGAAAGCTTGGCTTATACGACCACACTTTACACTTCAATAGTTAAAGACTTAATAATAGAATTCTCAAACAATCCCTTACACAGCAGTTTTTTATATTAAAAAGTAATCGTTAAACATCATTATACAATCGCCTACTTAGAGCTGTTACATTTCTGACCCAAGAGAAATACCTTCATAACCCAGCATTTCCAATATTTTGTTTGCTAAATAAAAAATGGCTATAAATCTCAAATACTAAGAAGGATATATTTGCATTGAAATAAAAGGATGCCTTCACCAATAGTTTGGAAACCTGGAAACGATCTTCAATCTTCAAAAAGTTGAGAAATATATGAAATATATTTCACTGTCGCCTGGTTCTTCGCCTTTGAATTTGCTTTATTTCCTCTCGGTCAGTCTAATTCCTACGTACCGTATAGAAAACGGTAAAGAATTAACTTTTTTAATGTGGAGAAGTCCACACCTAGAGCTCTCTAAACGATAAATGTACTGAAACCATCGTGGAAGTGAATACTTCAATGTAAACAAGGATACCTTATTACATCCAATGTTGATGACAATCCAGGAAGATCAGCGTGTACGTCCTACACCCGGCCTACAGTGTTTTTCCAGGGCGGTTGCGACACTGCCAGCCCACTCACCACACAGAACCGAGTGAGGCAGGTCAAGAGCTTTGCACGCTCAGTCGCATTCCCAGCCACCATTAGCAAAAAAAAAAAAACCAGTTACTGACCTTCGCGGATTTGCACTTACTGCATGAGCGAGCGGTGTGCAGCCCGACGATTATCGGTGGCGGCATTTGCAAACAGGTTTTGGCAGCGCTCTGCTGGTCGTTGTCGTTGGTCGTATGAATGGAGCGGTGTGGCTGCTGCAACCGCGCTGGAAAAACACTGTAGGCCGGGTGTAGGACGTACACGCTGATCTTCCTGGATTGTCATCAACATTGGATGTAATAAGGTATCCTTGTTTACATTGAAGTATTCACTTCCACGATGGTTTCAGTACATTTATCGTTTAGAGAGCTCTAGGTGTGGACTTCTCCACATTAAAAAAGTTAATTCTTTACCGTTTTCTATACGGTACGTAGGAATTAGACTGACCGAGAGGAAATAAAGCAAATTCAAAGGTGAAGAACCAGGCGACAGTGAAATATATTTCATATATTTCTCAACTTTTTGAAGATTGAAGATCGTTTCCAGGTTTCCAAACTATTGGTGAAGGCATCCTTTTATTTCAATGCAAATATATCCTTCTTAGTATTTGAGATTTATAGCCATTTTTTATTTAGCAAACAAAATATTGGAAATGCTGGGTTATGAAGGTATTTCTCTTGGGTCAGAAATGTAACAGCTCTAAGTAGGCGATTGTATAATGATGTTTAACGATTACTTTTTAATATAAAAAACTGCTGTGTAAGGGATTGTTTGAGAATTCTATTATTAAGTCTTTAACTATTGAAGTGTAAAGTGTGGTCGTATAAGCCAAGCTTTCAATTCGATTATACCCTAGTATTTTTAAATTTACTAGGGACTACCCATTATTGTTAATTATGGAAAAGTAAACTATTTAAATCATATTAAAATTTATATTTTTTCAATATTTTAAATAAAACTAATTGTGATAAGCACTTGCATAGCTTATGACCAGATCAGAACGTATGCGAGGAATAACTATAGAGGCCCAATTTGGATTTTTCACAATGTAAACCCTGGAAATTGTATGTTTATGGTAATGGTGCAGTGATTTTTGTTGTTATTTTTTGTTTACCTAAAATGTATATATTAAATTCTCTGCTGAAATATTTTTTAAAAGTGAGTCAGTTCAAAATGAAGTATGTTTAAATTAATAAATTACAAGCCCTATACTTTTTTAACATGTGATTTGAAAAGGTTTTTTTTCGTAGATTAGAGCTTAAACATACTTGTAACTCGATTCTGAAAACTCAATTTTTTAGAAAACACATCTTTAAATATTTGAATTCATAAAGGCCGAGTGATAAATGTGTCTAGAAACCAAGAATGACTTGTGATCCGCAGGATGTATTAAATCCATGAAAGTATTAGACTAACTATTTAACCATTAAATTATGTAACAGTGTGTTATAAAACATTTATAAGATATATATTTTATATTGTCAATAGGTTAAGTATCAAAGTGTCTATTGCTTTTAGCGAATTTACCTATGGGGAATGCGCTATTACGGTAGTAGCCATGGTAAGACCTAAGTCCGGGACCTCTTTACTTTTCATTTTAAGGTCCCCAGAAGCCAAAAACACCATTCGTTCATTTTCTTATATATGTACGAACGTAATATATATCTATGTGTCCGTGGTACTGATAACTTTTGAAGGAGACCTCCGATTTTTAATGAAATTCGGTATGAAGGTGTAAGACCTGGTCTATTTTCATGAGTTCGCGAACCAGCATGATCAGGTTATGGGAAAGGGGTTTTATGGGGTTTCAAAAGGGTTAAAATGGGTTTATGGAATTTTCGGACCTTAATTTTTAAAATTCAAGAATTTGAACTAAAACTATTTAAAAGAACTTTAGAAAACAAACAATTTTGTATTTTTGAATTTTTAACTTGGCTTAATAGGTTACGGGATAAAGCTAAAAAAGGGTTTCCAATGTTAATCTTATGGGAAATCAACAAAACCCTGTATCTCGCTTATTTATTGGAATAACTTGATAAAACTTGGTATGTACATTTACTAGGTAGGTTTTAACTGATATTTGCTTACAACACCCATATGGCTGCAAACCTACATACTCACCCCCATGGGGTTTATGGGGAAAATTTAAAAGTGTCGAATATTGATACAAGTTGATATTCACCTTATCTAACTATTACATTTTTTAACAAGACTAACATTTTCTAACAAAATTCAATTGCAGCAAACCTACATACTCATTCCTATGGTGTTTATAAGGAAAATACAAAATCTTAGGATCCTTTGGAAATTCTCTGAATACGTAGGTCTACTACGACGGAAGATATTGATATATTTCAGGCATATTCTTTATGAAGTATAATACCGTGTGTCCCAAAAATAATGTTACACCTTTAATTTATAACTGCTACTGTACTGATGATCACAGACTAATAAAACGTATACCAGCTGAAACAGCTGATTCCATAGTTTTGTTTACAGTCACTGGGTACCCAATGTTGCCACTACTTGGTGCAACTGGATCGTTTTTATAAAACATTAACAATGGCAACTTTGCAAATAAAGATCCAGTGTGTGCTGCGGTCTTCGAAGTTTATGTCCGTAATTGTTGTGCAACGTATCGGTGAGTTTTATAATGAAATCCTCATAGTAGACAGAACATTTATCCATGGTGTAAGAAGTTAGGGAAACGGATAGTTAGTCAAACAAAATACAAAACAGGTAGCCTAAAAAACAGCAGATGACATTGTTGAAAACATTCACAACAGTTTTACAAGAGAAAGGATATCCTCATAATTAGATCAATTCGTTTACATGAGGTCAAAATTGTGGTTCGGATCCAACGTTAAAATGTAGGTCCCTAGATACCATTGGCTGTTGGGCTATAAATTAACAGTCATGTCTAAGGAGAATGTCAGCCTTAGTCATAAACAAGACTACAAGATCGCGCCACAATAATCCTACACTCATCTTTCATTCGTACTTGGCCTTAAACTATGTATTGAGTTAGGTCGCCATTTCAGTAAAGCTATTAAAGGCTTAAGTTCACTGGTTATAAATTCCAATTACTGCATGCCATGAAAGGTGGCACTGTATTAAAAATGCATGTTTTTGCTATCGATATTTTAAATGAAAATTGGGTGAAAGTTTCATTAATAAAATCATTTAATCATTTAAGTGGGACCACTTTCCACTAGTCGGGACTCGTACACTGTCATAACGTCTGAAACGAGACCGTGTTATTGGACCAATTTTCTTCGTAGAAAACTCTATTAACAGGTTCATTAACCTTAACATGTTGCAGTTATATATTCCTCCGCAAACTGAGAATTACGTTTGTCAACAAGAAGGGGCAACTTAACACTACGCGGAGATTGTTCGGGATTTCATGGATAAAAATCTTCCTCAAAGTCTAGTCGGGACTCATACATTGCCATAACGTCTGAAACGAAACCGTGTTATTGGGGCAATTTTCTCTGTAGAAAACCCTATTAACAGGTTCATTGACCTTAACATCCTAAAGTTATATATTCTTCCACAAACTGAGAATGAGAATTAAAATTGTCAACAAGACAACAGTAGATTAATTCAACACTACGCGGAGATTGTTCGGGATTATCTGGATAAAAATCTTCCTCAAAGTTGGATAGGTAGGAGTAGGTGGAAGGCTTGGCCTCCACACTCGCCGGACCTTACCGCTTTGGATTTTTATCTTCGGGTTACGTCAAAACAAAGGTATAAAAAATTCTAGATGTAAATCACTTAAAGGAAAGAATCAGAGCTGCGATCGATACACCAGATGTTTTTGTGAAATTTCGTTTGGACCTCTGCAGGGTCCACCTCGTGGTGCTCACGTTGAACTCCGATAAACCTAGTCAAAACTTTTGATCTTTAAGTCTATGTAACTCTTGTATACGTAATGTATATAGTTTTGTAAATACAGTTGTTTTAAAGAGTAACACTATTTTTTGGGACACGTGGAGTAGGGGTAAATGGAAGGTTTGGCGTCCACTCTTGCCCGGACCTTAGCTTTTTGAATTTTTTATGTGTGGGCTACGTCAAAACAAAAATATAAAATTCGAGATGTCAATCACTTAAAGCAAATGATCAGAGCTGCAATCGATACACTAGATATGTTTGCACAAAGGAAGTGAAATTTTGTTTGCACCTCTGCAGGGCAACTCGTGGTGTTCACGTTGAACTCCGATAAACCTTGTCAAAACTGTTGATCTTTAAGTCTATGTAACTCTTGTATATATATAGTTTTGTAAATAGAGTTGTTTTAAAGTGTAACACTATTTTTGGGACAGGGATATTTATTTTATAAATAGTTTGTTTTTATTAGTAGGTAGCATTTTTATTTTATAGAAATTTTTTCTTAACTAGACTTTTTAGATGTTCTCTTGTGAAGTATGTCATAAGAGGTTCACCCTCCGGAAAAACATGCTACGCCACCTTCGATCTCACTTTGAAAATAAACAGTTTAAATGTGGAAACTGTAATAAACGCTTTGGGAGGAAATCAAACCTGGCACAGCACGTGAATTTTGCTTGCCAATCAATCCATTCACCTGTTGATGCCCCTAATTACCAAAACACGCAACGTCAAATTGACTTGACAAAACATCAGTTAAATGATGACTTTGTCGAAATTGAAAAGGCTTTTAAAAATAGGATAAAGACATTTCAAACACAACCACCAACCGGAGATCTACAATCAAGTTTAAATCTGGTGAGACAAGGTATAATAAAAAAGGTTACGGAAACACTCCAAAAACATTCAGCCATTAAGTTTAACATGTTCGTGGAGTGTATATTCACTAGCCAAAGTGAGGAGACATGTAAACGGAGTTTTAAAACAAAAAACTTTGTTGTTTACAAGACGTCGGATATAAACAAGATTCTTGATGAAGGGTTTAGCAAACTTAAAACAGAAAAAAGTGAGTGGTGAAATGAAAAAGTCAGGCTGGACATTCACGAAGATAACAAAAATTGAATTAAGGATCAACAAGTTTAATCCATTAAGAGCATCTCGATTCATTCCTCTTCCAAAAGCTATTCTGGATAAGAAGGCTGTAATCAACGTTAATAACAATGATGACTACTGTTTCAAGTATTCCATACTGTCGAAGAATGTCCACAAGGACCCTCAGAGAGTAACCAATTACATAAATAACATAGAAATGGATCAAAAGTATAATTGGGATTGTGTAGCATATCCAGTCAAATTAGATAGCATTAAACATTTTGAGAAAGCCAACAAAGTATCTATAAATGTATTTGGATTAACCGAACAGGCAGAGGTGTATCCTTTAAAAGTGTGTGATCAGGAGTTAGAAGAACACTTTGATCTACTCTACCTTACAGATGGAAATCTTTCTCACTACTGTTTGATTACTAATTTTGAAAAACTAGTACACAAACAAATTACAAAAGACTGTAGGAAAATACGGATTTGCAAACGTTGCTTTGCCCAATTTAATGATTATTATGGAAAAACGGCAGAAGAAAAATTGGAACATCATCGAGAACTGTGTTTATCAAACAAAGTAGCTAGGTGTGAGTTTCCTCCATATGACAGTATTCGTTTTAAAAATTACCATCGATCCAAAAAGGTTAGGTTTGTCATTATGCTGACTTTGAAAGTCTTTTACAACCAATTGACAGTTGTAATGGTGATCCCAGAGCTTCATGGACGAATGCATACCAAAAACATGTACCCTACAGCTATGCTTACTTATTAAAAGATTCAGAAAATGAACACACTAAACTTCGGCATTATAGGGGAAATGATGCAGCTAAGCATTTCATGTCTTCTCTAGTAGACGATATACAATTAGTCGATCAAATACTTTATGGGAATAGGAAACTTGAAGTACCACATCTCACCACTCAACAACAAATGGAGTTTGATCAAGCGGCTGAATGTCATATTTGTAAGAAAGGAGATTTTTCTGGGAAAAACTTTAAAGTTCGAAACCATTGTCATATTTCTGGAGAATACCTTGGAGTAGCACATAGATTTTGCAATCTCTTTTACCAAGATCAACATTTCATACCGTGTTTTATACATAATCTATCTAACTATGATTCACATTTCATCGTCAGAGAGCTTGGATATGACACAAATGACATAAAGGTGATACCAAACACAGAGGAAAAATACGTATCATTTTCCAAATTAGTACAAGTTAAACATGCGAGGAACAAAAAAATAGAGTTGAGGTTTCTTGATTCATTCAGGTTCATGTCAAGTAGTCTCTCTTCACTCGCTGAAAACCTGCCAAAAGATGATTATAATGAGACGAGAAAACAATTTCCAACTACATTTGAACTTCTGTCAAAAAGGGAATTTTTCCCTACGATTATTTAAAAAACAGTGAACAGCTTGAAGAATCAGTATTACCTCCAAAATCTGCGTTTCAAAGTAAATTAAATAATGAAGACATTACAGATGAAATGTATGAGCATGCTAAACGAGTTTGGAATGAGTTCCAAATCAAAACTCTAGGCGAGTATTCTGACGTCTATGTAAAAAGTGACGTACTAATACTTTGTGACACATTTGAAAATTTCAGAAAGACATGTTTGCAAACATATGATCTTGACCCCGCATACTATTATACTGTTCCTGGTCTTTCATGGGATGCAATGTTGAAATATACAGGCATTGAGCTTGAACTTATAAAAGATATGGATATGTTTCTAATGGTGGAAAAAGGTATTAGAGGAGGAATAACACAATGTGTCAAGCGCCATTCTGAGGCGAACAACAAATATATCCCTGAATCATACAATGCTAATCTTCCAAGTAAGTATCTTCTTTATATTGATGCGAACAACCTTTATGGACTAGCCTTATCAAAGTGCATTCCTTATGGCGGGTTTGAATGGTGTGATAACCTACCCGACATTACCAAAATTCCGGAGGATGCTGATGAAGGTTACATACTTGAAGTGGATCTTGAGTATCCAAAGGAACTTCACGACACCCATGCTGATTTCCCATTTTGCACGGAAACCAAAATACCTCCTGGAGGGAATGATAAAAAGCTTTTGGCTACAGTAGAAGACAAAAGGAACTATGTAATTCATTATGTGGCTCTCCAACAAGCTCTAAAACATGGGTTGGTGCTAAAAACCGTTCACCGAGCAATCAAATTCAAACAAAGTGCTTGGCTGAAACCATTCATCGATTTAAATACAAAACTACGTGCAAATTCTACGAACAATTTTGAAAAAGATTTTTACAAATTGATGTGTAATAGTATTTATGGCAAGACAATGGAGCAAGTACGTAACAGACTAGATATCCGATTAGTATCAAATCCACAGAAAGTGGAAAAGTTAATATCAAAGCCTAATTTTATAGACAGAACGGTGTACAACGAAAATTTAGTTGGAGTTCATATGGCAAAAACTAAGGTGATTCTCAACAAACCAATTTACATTGGAATGAGTATCCTTGACCTAAGTAAAGTACATATGTACGCATTTCATTATGATGTAATGCAACCACTCTATGGCTCTAAAATTAAACTCTTATACCAAGACACGGACAGCTACATTTACGAGGTTGAAACTGAAGATTTGTATGAAGATTTAAAGGAGTAAAGGTTCATTTAGATATGAGTAATTACCCTTCTAATCACCCTCTTTATTCAACAGAAAATAAAAAAGTTCTAGGGAAGTTCAAGGATGAACTCAGTGGGAAATACTTCGGGCATTTGTTGGCCTCCGAAGTAAGGTATATGCACTAAAAAAAGAACATTCTTCTCTTAAAAAGATTAAAGGAATAACAAAATCTGTAATAAAAAACAAGATTGATTTCATCGATTATATAAATTGTTTGTACAAAGCAGATGTGATCCATACACAAAATAATATCATAATCTCAAGGAAACATGAAGTGATGACTACTACCATAAACAAGGTAACTCTCAGTGCTTCTGATGACAAGCGTG
Organism: Neoaliturus tenellus; assembly: GCA_030545055.2. NCBI lineage: Eukaryota > Metazoa > Arthropoda > Insecta > Hemiptera > Cicadellidae > Neoaliturus > Neoaliturus tenellus. The sequence continues at coordinate 194,335,893 of CM061532.1, forward strand.
TTATCCTGGATGACAACATAAACACCCTACCGTATGGACACTACTCTCTAAAATGTGAAGAAATGAATTCAGCTACTCCATCAAGAAAAAGGAATGCAGATGACATAGGCTGTGAAAGTATTAAGAAAATGAAGCATCAAACAGTTTAAAACATATTTGAGCAATCAATCGGAACATTTGAATGTTTATAAAAGTAAAAATTCATCATCACCTTGTTTTTACAATAAACTCATAGCACACCAAAAATTTTAGGGTATTGTTATATGTTAAAAGCAAAACTCGTAAAGACTGATAAAACAGCTCAAGTGGATTATTCCGCCAAAACACCACTTTAAAAAAAGGCGTGGCTAGGCCCGTAGAGGAGAACCTAGACCCTCGTAGGGGAACCACGTCATGGTTGATGTTTTACATTAACCATGATAAAGCTAACGCCTGGGATGGGATTTACCACCTCGAAAGAGCTCTGGTCCAAGGGAGGAAATTTTCCTGGAGTTGTTTTATCAGTTAAACTATACTAGAGACTCTGAACGAGTTATACGCTATAAATACACTGTGTATTTGTAGCAATGGTACAGTAAATAAGCATTGCAAAACCTTACATCAATAAACCCTAATATGATTAACTATTCAACTTAATGTGGAATTAATTGTAAACCTGCCTTGGTACAAGTGACTATATATTTAATTTCTAAGAAATATTATGCATGAATCAGCGCGTTATCTCTGCGTAATGGATGGTGCCGCTGTGACTGTATAATTTCTCATCCAAACATACACTTCATTGTATAATTTCTCTGTAGGTACCACTTTTACATATCCTAGTTTAATTTTTATTTTTAGTAATTCACTTTTATCTAATTTAATAATGCAGTGACGTTAGTGTGTATCATTTTCTATTATTTTATGGTTTGTTATTTATTTTTTTTATTTATTAATTACCTAGCACTAAGATGTAATCGTAATAGAGAAAACGAGGGCCCCGCCGCCGCGCCTGACCACCTCACGATGCATCCCGCAGCATCCGTCGGCTCCTGATCGTAGTCCCATAAGAGCCCATATTGGCTCCTGCGCCAGGACATAGATATTATACCTACTTGTTGATTTATACTTAACTAGATCGAGACATCGTAAAAGTACAAAAATAAATATCATGCCTGCCATCTAAGTATTATTTTTGTAATCTATTAGTAATAATAATTAGCATGATTCTATATTCAACATGAGGTAAAATTTATCAATTTTAAAACAAAATCTTTAAAATGACAATGCTATTTTTATTATTTTATTATGTTAACATTTTTTGTTACCAGTACCAGAGAGACCGAGCTTACGATATTTAAATTTATCAATATCACATTCTTTTTCCATATAAAGCTTGTTTGCTCCGCTCACTCACCCTCTGTTTTTCTAGGACAAGCTCGTTCGCTTTGATCATTTGCCAGTCCAAAGAGTACTGCATTTAGAAATAAATCTGTTGAACACATGCTGTTAAATATACTGGTTAATTTTTACATTAATCAATTGATTTGTCTTCAATTTAGTATCTAAAAAATATCTCTATAAGGATAACATGATACCTTTGAATAGCTCTAGGACGAAACCCGAATTTCTTCCAGCTATAGGACCACATCTGACTGGGTATACAACTGACTGGGTAGCTGAGTGGTTATAGTGCTCACCTTTGAATCCAAAGGTTGCCGGTTCGATCCTGAGAAAAGTTAGTAGCTTTTTAAAGGTTCGATTCCGGACCCAGTTGCCATTTGTCATTGAACTATTAATAAATGATACTTTCTAACAACTGGTCGATGTTAGATAGCAACAAGACTGGGGTTTGGACCGTTCCCCGTCAAAACGTTAAAAAATGCCTCTGGCGTAGATACACCCAAATAAACATCTAATCGATTTGCCATATCCAAAACCCCATATATAAAAAAACATCCTTTTACAGAAATAATTTTACCCTCACAAGCAATGCTTTTTAGAGTATATGATTATATTTTGGCATGTCATGGTAAACAATTTTTTTTATTAAAATACTTTTTTTGGTTATTATAGAACTGTTGACAAATTTCTATTAAGAAACAAGTGGTCTAAATATTGAAACTAATTTCAATTACTTTATTCAGTCCTTGACTAAATGGACTTGCCCAAATATTTTCTGATTAAATTTTAAAGAAGCATACTTATTGTATCTAAAACAATAAATAACAATAATCTGTTGATTACATTTAAGCTTGTTATCTGTTGAATAGTAGCGGTTCAGCTAATTGGTGTAATTTTACAATAAGAGGCTTTTGGACACATTTAACATCAACTACTAATTATTGATAAGATGAGACCGTTTCCCTCATAATGAATGGCAAGTTATTAACAACAGTTTTAATTGCCTCTCCCAGATCACAATGGTATTTAATCACTACAAATGTAATATTTTACTATTACTTTATCCGTTTATACTTCAGTATTAATTGTTTTATTTGGCATACTTTTCAAAATTTTATTATTAAATGTTTAAAACCTATAACAAATACTTTTAGAAATATAATTTATATTTTGAACAGAATTATTTACTAATGGAAAGTGCAAACAAAGTGACACATCGCAATACAGATAAAACAATTTTATAAACAACAGTCAGTAAATGATTAACCAATGTATTAAGTAAATAAAGACTGAGAGATCCTATATAGTTATAACTAATGACAAACTCTACATTCTAACTGTAACCATTATTTTTTCCCCTCCTCACTTCTCATCACGTGAGCATTGTAGGAGAAATCCATGCTTACCGTTAGAAAGGTAACATACAATAACCTGTAGATAAGCATCTCATTATAATTCACATTGGCCCCCAGACATGGTCACATTTATAAAATCAACACCTGATAATTAAACAGCCTGAAACAAACTGATATCTTAACCTTGTCACTCTTCATTGTCTGTTTAAATTTTGGGGAATTATTCCTACAGTTATAGAAGTTTTAAAGGACAAAAGGGTCAGACGAAAATAATATCAGTAATAGGGGCGTTAATTAGTACCAAGATTATTAACAGGATATGTTAGTATAATTTTAATTTTTTTAAATTATCATTGTTGCATAGCATAGCCATCACAAATCACATGATGATGGGAGGGGGTCTCAAATTAAAGGTCTTAGTCTCATGCACAATTGAAAATATCGGCGTGTTCATAGCTTTACCAGGAAATAAGAATTAACGTAAATCTTTTCCATAAGAATAACAATGAGATTCGAAAAACGTCTGCGTGTCGATGGTTGATTTCAATGCGAAAGCTAGATGATGACAATGATGAGGATGCTATAGTAGGCCTAATAATTACCTTAAGTGGTGATATTATATAAAATATAAATAAACTAAAAAAAAACATGTTTAAAATGTTAGAAATCGAGAAATAACGTTTAAGATCCTCCATGAAGTGTATGGTGATTAAAAATGGCTACTTTATTTGCATGAATCAACGTGACTGGGTTAGGAGAGCAGAATATTGAAAGTGAGTGAAGATGAATTTTAAGGTGCTGAGTTAAAAATAACAAAATATTACAAAAACGATATAATCGTAAACTGAATTGAAATTTATTTAGAATTTTTAAATTCAACTTACGAGTATGTTTCATATTCAATGAAATGGGTGTGTTGTACACCATTAAAAGTGCATTTACCAAGAATTGGGTGATGCTATCTGCCAAGTTTTTTTTTCTTCTCATTGAAGTTTAACAATATACAAAAAGTTAAGTGTTTATTATGCCTGTTGTAATAATACATGATTGCACAAAACAATCTACAGGGTGTCCAAAAAAGAAACGTTTACAGACTTTGGGATGTGATTCCTGATACAAAAGTAAAGAAAAAAGTTCCTATGAAGGTATGTCCGAAAATGCATATTTGCCCAGATATCCGCCATTTTGTTTTTTTACTTAATAATTTTTATTTCCGTGACGGATTGATCTAGGAACTTCATATTTGGCATGGATTTTTATAATACTAATGTCCATTTCCACAATAAAAATTATCTTTTTCTAATGCATATTTTCAAAATGGCGGTCATTTAAAAATTTTAAACACAAATATCTCAATAACGGTAAATTTTATAAAAATATTACAAGACACAAAAAAATGACAAATTAAATTATCTAAACAACAAAACCAAATTTGTAAGGATCCGCCAACAAATAACGGAGTTATTGAGATTTTTCTCTTAAAATTACCTAAATTGGCATTAGATCATAGTGCAAAATCAGTGTTTTTCTGGCCGCCATTTTGAAAATATGCATTGGAAGAAAATAATTTTTACTGTGGAAATGGACATTAGTATTATAAAAATCCATGCCAAATATGAAGTTCCTAGATCAATCCGTCACCGAAATAGAAATTATTAAGTGGAAAAAACAAAATGGCGGATATCTGGGCAAATATGCATTTTCGGACATACCCTCATAGGAACTTTTTTCTTTACTTTTGTATCAGGTATCACATCCCAAAGTCTGTAAACGTTTTTTTGGACACCCTGTATATCTATTAAAACAAATATAGTGCTAAAATATTATCATTAAGAATTAAATCTTCCAAAAAATTTCGTAGTGAAGTACTGGTCAATACATTCTAATTTTATGTGGTTAGGGGATTTGCCCCTTTAGATATGTTTTTTTACTTTATGATAGATGATTTGTAGAGCGTTTATCACAAAAGTAATCAAGTTTTCTGTTGAGATTACTTAATATTTTAAATGTCTGCTAATTACTCAAATGAATAGAAATATTGAATACAATTAAGTTTATATGATCTGGTAATTAGTATTTATTGTAATTGGCAGTATGGTTTGTAATTTTAGAACGTGGATAAGTGATAAATTGTCTGTTATAAAAAAATCAATTAACCAGAAAACCACGAAGTGACTTCATATATGGATAGGCTCCAAATATCTCTCCAACTGAACAAGGACAAACGGTAATGGATGTGACCAAGTAAGGTACAAGGGTTTTCCATCAGATAGTCTTGTCAAGGTTATTTTGTAAATTATAGAGGGGCATAATTGAAGATGTTCATGTTTGGTTGCCAACGATTATGATAGAATAATTTTCTATTTAATATTGGGCACTTAATGTTTAATAAATAATCAAGAATAATTTTATTTAACTGCTTTAAATAATATTAAAATAAAAATACCTATTTTATAAATAGTTTGCTTTGCGTTTAGGCAATGAATGAAGGTTAAACGTATTACAAGACAAGGTTACTAATAATTTGATTACAATGTAGACCCTCCATTGAGTTTGTATACTCCATTTCTTAGAACCCATTTTATTTCCTATTCTTATTCATTTTAGCCATCGATTCTATCAGTGGTTTTGGTTTATTGTAGAGGAAACCATGACTTAGATTGCCACACGTTTTACAGATGTATCCCATCTCTCTGAATTCGCAGCAGAAAACCACCTGACAGATTCTTTCCAATGCACTCACTGTTACTTTGTCCATAACCCCTAAAGCAACAAAGGGCTATGGTACTCAAACGCACCCCAAAGCTGAGTAACTCCAAGCTGAAATGACCGAACACCTTATGACCGAAATGACACGAAGGCCTTATGTGCAACATTATGTGCATATGTGCAACAATATGTGCAAAACACAACGCTTGCCCTTTGTTTGGCCAACGGAGACTTTGTGTGTTTACTGGTGCCGCCTAAAACTTAGTCTAAGGCCCCAGTTACCATAGTCGTCTAGTGGTGGAAACCGGGATTCTTCAAGTCGACAGTCACCACGATTATAAACTTATTTTTAATCTAGCAAACGCTAGGCATTTCTTCGAGCAATACGCTGGTGTGTGAAAAACATTTCTCAGCATTGTCACTTGGTTGCTGATTGCCACGGATTCTGAGGACTTCATCCACTGTTCATAGCAGAATTTCAGGTTATAATCATTGTTGTGACTGAATTCACTGCCCATGCTCCTTATGAGTTATCTCACCATTTTTGGCGGACATTTAGTAAGGTTTCACAGGTTTCATATTTGTCAACAGTGTCTTAAATTATATAGTTTGTGTTTTGAGTGTTTGGGCATGCCGTGCGTGTTTGATGAATTGTTAAGCAAAGGCCGAAATTCAACTGTCGATAACGCTTGTACCCTCAGTGACTCTCATACTCTGTTCTCCTGAGCTAAACCATGCGGTTAACCAGCAACGATATTCACAAGGCATCATACACGAATGGGTTCATCAGATGCAATGCTGAGAACGACCTCTGCATCAAAGAACTCTTATTGATTAAGGACCGATTAACTGGCTTTTAATGTCACATAAAAAAGAGAAATCGGCAGTGCGAGGCATATCAGCTCTAGAACACAACAGTCTTACTCCCAGGACTCTCCAGCATGTCAATATTTCTCATTTAGTCGCCTTTTACAACCAGTAGGGGGATACTACTTCTGTTTGATTAAGCCGGATCCTTCACGAGGAACACAGCCTCAGTACTGTATTATTGCTTGACAGCATTATGAATATGAGAGGGGTCTGTTTATGCAGAAGTTACTTCTGAAGTTCATTATCTGTTTATTTTTCTTGTAGGCTACTAATGCGAGGGAAAACAGACATAATTGCCAATTTATTTCAGTTAGTAATTATTTTGTTAAAATAGACTAAATGTTTAATTAGGCTTTGCCAATCGTGATGTGCAGGTTAAACATAATTTGCATTTTTCAAACTGTTCATACGTTTAATATGACTTAAAACGTTTTAATTTAAACTAACTTTATAGTGTAGTAAAATAAAAAAATAAAAATAATTTAAATTAATTGATTTTTTTTAAATTTATTGTTATATTGGTATAATCTGTTATTAATCTGATTAAGACTTTCAATCAGTATTTTAAGGTTGCAAAATGTTGTCTCTAAAAAAGTAGACTTAAATAAAAGCAAGATTCATGTAAAACCCGCCTTATCGTTATGAAACCACTCGTATTGATCGGACTTTCAGATCCAGGCCCGATTGACGAGATTAGTCCGGGCTTATATCGGGATATTATTAGAAAAGAATATCCAACTATACAATTGAAATTGAAGTCAATATAACATATCATATTGTATTATAGTTTAAAACATTATGGGGGATAAAGTTAACAGATATAACAGCTTTATTTTAGTAAATTTTCCTATAGGGAATACGGTATTGTGGTAGTAGCTATGGTAAGCCATGATAAATCTTGAAATGGATCTCCGATTTTGATTAAATTTGGTATGGGGGTGTAGGACCAGGTCAAAAAAAGCATAAACGGGTTATGGGACCGCGGGTTTATAGGTTTTCAAAAGTGTCAACAATGGGGTTTTGGTTTTTTTATCCTGCTTGAGGTCAAAAATTGGATATAACATATGACTGATATCACAAAATCTTTATTAATGAAACCCATTAAAAACTTTTATATGACGTAAACTGAATTGAGTCACAGGGCTAGTATTTTTTTACTGAGACGCAACAACTAAGATTATGTGGAAACCCTAGATATGATTTATGTGGAAACCCCGCTAGATATGATTTTTCTATTTAAGACCATCAATGGTGCCATAGACTGCCCGGATATCTTGCAGTTGGTTGACTTTCATGTTCCTCGCCAGAGCCGCCACCAGCAGTTGTTCTCAAAGCACCACGCTCTCACAAACTATTTGTACTACAGCACGATGCCCCGTCTGATGAGAACTGGTAATATGCTGTGCACTGAGCTGGATTTTCTTGGACCAAGTTTTGAAACCTTCAAGAGGTCACTTTTAACTGTTATCCTACAGCGAAATCTGTGATATTAGTAGACTTTGATATTGTAGTTGATACTAATTCTAAGCATTACCAATTTGTATGTCAGTAATTTGCATCTCCATATTGCCTATATCATTTGATTCATTATCTTAAAATCTTAAACGTTGCATGATTTTTTTCTTTGTTTTTTTTTCTTTTTTTTCTTTGCATTTTGAACAATTTCGCATGCATAATTAAAGTATTGTATCCGATGTTTGGTATGCTGGATGGTCTACCTAGGTCTTGCTTGTTACACTCATTGCATTGTTTTGTAAATTAGCTTATTGCACGTTGTTATATAGATGTTGATTAGTACTTTGCCTGTCATTATTGTACTTGATATATTGTGCATGTTATTTTCCATCGCTATCTATTGTTATTATAGTATTATTGTAATATTATTGCCAACTTGTTGACTTATTGTTATAAAATGGTGTATTGCCGTGTATGAATAAATAAATAAATAAATAAATAAATAAATAAATAAACCCTCTTCAGAATGTACAAATGTTCTATGTAAAGAGATTAACATAAATCACTCCTTTAAAACATAAATTTTATATTCATTTTCAGGCATAAATTTGTTGTTTTTCACAGAATATAAATATTTAGTCCACTTATTTATAAAGCATCTTGGAGTTTAGGGCAGACCATAAGGTCTTTTTTTATAGAGAGCTCCCTCGTAGACCCTCGTAAAGTCCAGTTAATCACATCCTCCAGACTTATGTAAATTTATTGCAGAATGTTGTAATTACTTAAGCTGAAACAGTCATTAAAAGTTTCTCTCACAGATACTTCCACTCTCATCTTTAATTAGTTCAAAATATTTGTTTCTGCCATCATTTAAAGATCACATTTTGTTTGGAAATAAATAATGTTAAAGGATTGAAGAGTAGATCAACTCTAGATATACTAATATAGATATAATATAGATGTACTAATATCTAGATATTAACATATTTCTGTAACCTAACATTGTAAGTATTTTACAAGAGTACTTGAAAAAGGCAAAGGGAATAGATTTTATTCTGTAATTTATTCACAAATTTAGTCTGTTAATAATTAAAAATAAAAATAATTAAATATATTAAGGCATTAGTTTAGTACGTAAAGTACCAGTCACTCACAATAATCACAATCAGGTAACGGGTAGAAGAAACGATGGCTTGGAGTCCGATAGTTTGATTAGTTACACGTAGTTCACACAGTTGAATACAGTGAAAATTTGTTAATTTTGTAACGTACTGTTATTATAGTCATATTTTGACAGGGAGGGTGTTTTGGAAAGCGAACATATTAAAATAACTAAGAAAAGTTTCGGAAATAACACAAAAACAAATATTTTATGTAAATGTTTTATCTTACTGGGTAGAATTAATTTTAACTATAATATCCCACTCTATTCGTTACTAATATTTGTTACCAGTTTTTTGTTTAGATTTTCTTCAGAGAATATTCATCCTACTTAACTTAGGCTGTATATGAAGCATGTTAAAAATATGAAAAATGTAAGCAAAATTACACATTAATAGGACGAATGAGAAGAACTAAATCAAAATGTTATGTTAAATTACTTGAATGTTAAAATATTTTTCCTCTTATAATCTTTTGACTATGTACCATAATTAATATTATTTAAACTTATAATTGTAGCTCATCAAGTATACTTATAACATTTGATTTTCAAACCGAATTCAAGGCATTGTGTAAGTGTTGTGCAAACTAGTAATAGCGTCAGACAGAACACTGGGCCACAAATCAGGCAGCGTCCGGCGTTGACCAGTAATACGTCTTTTGTGTCGTTTGATTACGCTGTAAATCCATCAGTGGAGGAAGAAAATCCTTCACCCGACCGCGCTGTTTACGGTAATGGATGTGACCAAGTAAGGTACAAGGGTTTTCCATCAGATAGTCTTGTCAAGGTTATTTTGTAAATTATAGAGGGGCATAATTGAAGATGTTCATGTTTGGTTGCCAACGATTATGATAGAATAATTTTCTATTTAATATTGGGCACTTAATGTTTAATAAATAATCAAGAATAATTTTATTTAACTGCTTTAAATAATATTAAAATAAAAATACCTATTTTATAAATAGTTTGCTTTGCGTTTAGGCAATGAATGAAGGTTAAACGTATTACAAGACAAGGTTACTAATAATTTGATTACAATGTAGACCCTCCATTGAGTTTGTATACTCCATTTCTTAGAACCCATTTTATTTCCTATTCTTATTCATTTTAGCCATCGATTCTATCAGTGGTTTTGGTTTATTGTAGAGGAAACCATGACTTAGATTGCCACACGTTTTACAGATGTATCCCATCTCTCTGAATTCGCAGCAGAAAACCACCTGACAGATTCTTTCCAATGCACTCACTGTTACTTTGTCCATAACCCCTAAAGCAACAAAGGGCTATGGTACTCAAACGCACCCCAAAGCTGAGTAACTCCAAGCTGAAATGACCGAACACCTTATGACCGAAATGACACGAAGGCCTTATGTGCAACATTATGTGCATATGTGCAACAATATGTGCAAAACACAACGCTTGCCCTTTGTTTGGCCAACGGAGACTTTGTGTGTTTACTGGTGCCGCCTAAAACTTAGTCTAAGGCCCCAGTTACCATAGTCGTCTAGTGGTGGAAACCGGGATTCTTCAAGTCGACAGTCACCACGATTATAAACTTATTTTTAATCTAGCAAACGCTAGGCATTTCTTCGAGCAATACGCTGGTGTGTGAAAAACATTTCTCAGCATTGTCACTTGGTTGCTGATTGCCACGGATTCTGAGGACTTCATCCACTGTTCATAGCAGAATTTCAGGTTATAATCATTGTTGTGACTGAATTCACTGCCCATGCTCCTTATGAGTTATCTCACCATTTTTGGCGGACATTTAGTAAGGTTTCACAGGTTTCATATTTGTCAACAGTGTCTTAAATTATATAGTTTGTGTTTTGAGTGTTTGGGCATGCCGTGCGTGTTTGATGAATTGTTAAGCAAAGGCCGAAATTCAACTGTCGATAACGCTTGTACCCTCAGTGACTCTCATACTCTGTTCTCCTGAGCTAAACCATGCGGTTAACCAGCAACGATATTCACAAGGCATCATACACGAATGGGTTCATCAGATGCAATGCTGAGAACGACCTCTGCATCAAAGAACTCTTATTGATTAAGGACCGATTAACTGGCTTTTAATGTCACATAAAAAAGAGAAATCGGCAGTGCGAGGCATATCAGCTCTAGAACACAACAGTCTTACTCCCAGGACTCTCCAGCATGTCAATATTTCTCATTTAGTCGCCTTTTACAACCAGTAGGGGGATACTACTTCTGTTTGATTAAGCCGGATCCTTCACGAGGAACACAGCCTCAGTACTGTATTATTGCTTGACAGCATTATGAATATGAGAGGGGTCTGTTTATGCAGAAGTTACTTCTGAAGTTCATTATCTGTTTATTTTTCTTGTAGGCTACTAATGCGAGGGAAAACAGACATAATTGCCAATTTATTTCAGTTAGTAATTATTTTGTTAAAATAGACTAAATGTTTAATTAGGCTTTGCCAATCGTGATGTGCAGGTTAAACATAATTTGCATTTTTCAAACTGTTCATACGTTTAATATGACTTAAAACGTTTTAATTTAAACTAACTTTATAGTGTAGTAAAATAAAAAAATAAAAATAATTTAAATTAATTGATTTTTTTTAAATTTATTGTTATATTGGTATAATCTGTTATTAATCTGATTAAGACTTTCAATCAGTATTTTAAGGTTGCAAAATGTTGTCTCTAAAAAAGTAGACTTAAATAAAAGCAAGATTCATGTAAAACCCGCCTTATCGTTATGAAACCACTCGTATTGATCGGACTTTCAGATCCAGGCCCGATTGACGAGATTAGTCCGGGCTTATATCGGGATATTATTAGAAAAGAATATCCAACTATACAATTGAAATTGAAGTCAATATAACATATCATATTGTATTATAGTTTAAAACATTATGGGGGATAAAGTTAACAGATATAACAGCTTTATTTTAGTAAATTTTCCTATAGGGAATACGGTATTGTGGTAGTAGCTATGGTAAGCCATGATAAATCTTGAAATGGATCTCCGATTTTGATTAAATTTGGTATGGGGGTGTAGGACCAGGTCAAAAAAAGCATAAACGGGTTATGGGACCGCGGGTTTATAGGTTTTCAAAAGTGTCAACAATGGGGTTTTGGTTTTTTTATCCTGCTTGAGGTCAAAAATTGGATATAACATATGACTGATATCACAAAATCTTTATTAATGAAACCCATTAAAAACTTTTATATGACGTAAACTGAATTGAGTCACAGGGCTAGTATTTTTTTACTGAGACGCAACAACTAAGATTATGTGGAAACCCTAGATATGATTTATGTGGAAACCCCGCTAGATATGATTTTTCTATTTAAGACCATCAATGGTGCCATAGACTGCCCGGATATCTTGCAGTTGGTTGACTTTCATGTTCCTCGCCAGAGCCGCCACCAGCAGTTGTTCTCAAAGCACCACGCTCTCACAAACTATTTGTACTACAGCACGATGCCCCGTCTGATGAGAACTGGTAATATGCTGTGCACTGAGCTGGATTTTCTTGGACCAAGTTTTGAAACCTTCAAGAGGTCACTTTTAACTGTTATCCTACAGCGAAATCTGTGATATTAGTAGACTTTGATATTGTAGTTGATACTAATTCTAAGCATTACCAATTTGTATGTCAGTAATTTGCATCTCCATATTGCCTATATCATTTGATTCATTATCTTAAAATCTTAAACGTTGCATGATTTTTTTCTTTGTTTTTTTTTCTTTTTTTTCTTTGCATTTTGAACAATTTCGCATGCATAATTAAAGTATTGTATCCGATGTTTGGTATGCTGGATGGTCTACCTAGGTCTTGCTTGTTACACTCATTGCATTGTTTTGTAAATTAGCTTATTGCACGTTGTTATATAGATGTTGATTAGTACTTTGCCTGTCATTATTGTACTTGATATATTGTGCATGTTATTTTCCATCGCTATCTATTGTTATTATAGTATTATTGTAATATTATTGCCAACTTGTTGACTTATTGTTATAAAATGGTGTATTGCCGTGTATGAATAAATAAATAAATAAATAAATAAATAAATAAATAAACCCTCTTCAGAATGTACAAATGTTCTATGTAAAGAGATTAACATAAATCACTCCTTTAAAACATAAATTTTATATTCATTTTCAGGCATAAATTTGTTGTTTTTCACAGAATATAAATATTTAGTCCACTTATTTATAAAGCATCTTGGAGTTTAGGGCAGACCATAAGGTCTTTTTTTATAGAGAGCTCCCTCGTAGACCCTCGTAAAGTCCAGTTAATCACATCCTCCAGACTTATGTAAATTTATTGCAGAATGTTGTAATTACTTAAGCTGAAACAGTCATTAAAAGTTTCTCTCACAGATACTTCCACTCTCATCTTTAATTAGTTCAAAATATTTGTTTCTGCCATCATTTAAAGATCACATTTTGTTTGGAAATAAATAATGTTAAAGGATTGAAGAGTAGATCAACTCTAGATATACTAATATAGATATAATATAGATGTACTAATATCTAGATATTAACATATTTCTGTAACCTAACATTGTAAGTATTTTACAAGAGTACTTGAAAAAGGCAAAGGGAATAGATTTTATTCTGTAATTTATTCACAAATTTAGTCTGTTAATAATTAAAAATAAAAATAATTAAATATATTAAGGCATTAGTTTAGTACGTAAAGTACCAGTCACTCACAATAATCACAATCAGGTAACGGGTAGAAGAAACGATGGCTTGGAGTCCGATAGTTTGATTAGTTACACGTAGTTCACACAGTTGAATACAGTGAAAATTTGTTAATTTTGTAACGTACTGTTATTATAGTCATATTTTGACAGGGAGGGTGTTTTGGAAAGCGAACATATTAAAATAACTAAGAAAAGTTTCGGAAATAACACAAAAACAAATATTTTATGTAAATGTTTTATCTTACTGGGTAGAATTAATTTTAACTATAATATCCCACTCTATTCGTTACTAATATTTGTTACCAGTTTTTTGTTTAGATTTTCTTCAGAGAATATTCATCCTACTTAACTTAGGCTGTATATGAAGCATGTTAAAAATATGAAAAATGTAAGCAAAATTACACATTAATAGGACGAATGAGAAGAACTAAATCAAAATGTTATGTTAAATTACTTGAATGTTAAAATATTTTTCCTCTTATAATCTTTTGACTATGTACCATAATTAATATTATTTAAACTTATAATTGTAGCTCATCAAGTATACTTATAACATTTGATTTTCAAACCGAATTCAAGGCATTGTGTAAGTGTTGTGCAAACTAGTAATAGCGTCAGACAGAACACTGGGCCACAAATCAGGCAGCGTCCGGCGTTGACCAGTAATACGTCTTTTGTGTCGTTTGATTACGCTGTAAATCCATCAGTGGAGGAAGAAAATCCTTCACCCGACCGCGCTGTTTACGGTAATGGATGTGACCAAGTAAGGTACAAGGGTTTTCCATCAGATAGTCTTGTCAAGGTTATTTTGTAAATTATAGAGGGGCATAATTGAAGATGTTCATGTTTGGTTGCCAACGATTATGATAGAATAATTTTCTATTTAATATTGGGCACTTAATGTTTAATAAATAATCAAGAATAATTTTATTTAACTGCTTTAAATAATATTAAAATAAAAATACCTATTTTATAAATAGTTTGCTTTGCGTTTAGGCAATGAATGAAGGTTAAACGTATTACAAGACAAGGTTACTAATAATTTGATTACAATGTAGACCCTCCATTGAGTTTGTATACTCCATTTCTTAGAACCCATTTTATTTCCTATTCTTATTCATTTTAGCCATCGATTCTATCAGTGGTTTTGGTTTATTGTAGAGGAAACCATGACTTAGATTGCCACACGTTTTACAGATGTATCCCATCTCTCTGAATTCGCAGCAGAAAACCACCTGACAGATTCTTTCCAATGCACTCACTGTTACTTTGTCCATAACCCCTAAAGCAACAAAGGGCTATGGTACTCAAACGCACCCCAAAGCTGAGTAACTCCAAGCTGAAATGACCGAACACCTTATGACCGAAATGACACGAAGGCCTTATGTGCAACATTATGTGCATATGTGCAACAATATGTGCAAAACACAACGCTTGCCCTTTGTTTGGCCAACGGAGACTTTGTGTGTTTACTGGTGCCGCCTAAAACTTAGTCTAAGGCCCCAGTTACCATAGTCGTCTAGTGGTGGAAACCGGGATTCTTCAAGTCGACAGTCACCACGATTATAAACTTATTTTTAATCTAGCAAACGCTAGGCATTTCTTCGAGCAATACGCTGGTGTGTGAAAAACATTTCTCAGCATTGTCACTTGGTTGCTGATTGCCACGGATTCTGAGGACTTCATCCACTGTTCATAGCAGAATTTCAGGTTATAATCATTGTTGTGACTGAATTCACTGCCCATGCTCCTTATGAGTTATCTCACCATTTTTGGCGGACATTTAGTAAGGTTTCACAGGTTTCATATTTGTCAACAGTGTCTTAAATTATATAGTTTGTGTTTTGAGTGTTTGGGCATGCCGTGCGTGTTTGATGAATTGTTAAGCAAAGGCCGAAATTCAACTGTCGATAACGCTTGTACCCTCAGTGACTCTCATACTCTGTTCTCCTGAGCTAAACCATGCGGTTAACCAGCAACGATATTCACAAGGCATCATACACGAATGGGTTCATCAGATGCAATGCTGAGAACGACCTCTGCATCAAAGAACTCTTATTGATTAAGGACCGATTAACTGGCTTTTAATGTCACATAAAAAAGAGAAATCGGCAGTGCGAGGCATATCAGCTCTAGAACACAACAGTCTTACTCCCAGGACTCTCCAGCATGTCAATATTTCTCATTTAGTCGCCTTTTACAACCAGTAGGGGGATACTACTTCTGTTTGATTAAGCCGGATCCTTCACGAGGAACACAGCCTCAGTACTGTATTATTGCTTGACAGCATTATGAATATGAGAGGGGTCTGTTTATGCAGAAGTTACTTCTGAAGTTCATTATCTGTTTATTTTTCTTGTAGGCTACTAATGCGAGGGAAAACAGACATAATTGCCAATTTATTTCAGTTAGTAATTATTTTGTTAAAATAGACTAAATGTTTAATTAGGCTTTGCCAATCGTGATGTGCAGGTTAAACATAATTTGCATTTTTCAAACTGTTCATACGTTTAATATGACTTAAAACGTTTTAATTTAAACTAACTTTATAGTGTAGTAAAATAAAAAAATAAAAATAATTTAAATTAATTGATTTTTTTTAAATTTATTGTTATATTGGTATAATCTGTTATTAATCTGATTAAGACTTTCAATCAGTATTTTAAGGTTGCAAAATGTTGTCTCTAAAAAAGTAGACTTAAATAAAAGCAAGATTCATGTAAAACCCGCCTTATCGTTATGAAACCACTCGTATTGATCGGACTTTCAGATCCAGGCCCGATTGACGAGATTAGTCCGGGCTTATATCGGGATATTATTAGAAAAGAATATCCAACTATACAATTGAAATTGAAGTCAATATAACATATCATATTGTATTATAGTTTAAAACATTATGGGGGATAAAGTTAACAGATATAACAGCTTTATTTTAGTAAATTTTCCTATAGGGAATACGGTATTGTGGTAGTAGCTATGGTAAGCCATGATAAATCTTGAAATGGATCTCCGATTTTGATTAAATTTGGTATGGGGGTGTAGGACCAGGTCAAAAAAAGCATAAACGGGTTATGGGACCGCGGGTTTATAGGTTTTCAAAAGTGTCAACAATGGGGTTTTG
Organism: Neoaliturus tenellus; assembly: GCA_030545055.2. NCBI lineage: Eukaryota > Metazoa > Arthropoda > Insecta > Hemiptera > Cicadellidae > Neoaliturus > Neoaliturus tenellus. The sequence continues at coordinate 194,352,633 of CM061532.1, forward strand.
GTTTTTTTATCCTGCTTGAGGTCAAAAATTGGATATAACATATGACTGATATCACAAAATCTTTATTAATGAAACCCATTAAAAACTTTTATATGACGTAAACTGAATTGAGTCACAGGGCTAGTATTTTTTTACTGAGACGCAACAACTAAGATTATGTGGAAACCCTAGATATGATTTATGTGGAAACCCCGCTAGATATGATTTTTCTATTTAAGACCATCAATGGTGCCATAGACTGCCCGGATATCTTGCAGTTGGTTGACTTTCATGTTCCTCGCCAGAGCCGCCACCAGCAGTTGTTCTCAAAGCACCACGCTCTCACAAACTATTTGTACTACAGCACGATGCCCCGTCTGATGAGAACTGGTAATATGCTGTGCACTGAGCTGGATTTTCTTGGACCAAGTTTTGAAACCTTCAAGAGGTCACTTTTAACTGTTATCCTACAGCGAAATCTGTGATATTAGTAGACTTTGATATTGTAGTTGATACTAATTCTAAGCATTACCAATTTGTATGTCAGTAATTTGCATCTCCATATTGCCTATATCATTTGATTCATTATCTTAAAATCTTAAACGTTGCATGATTTTTTTCTTTGTTTTTTTTTCTTTTTTTTCTTTGCATTTTGAACAATTTCGCATGCATAATTAAAGTATTGTATCCGATGTTTGGTATGCTGGATGGTCTACCTAGGTCTTGCTTGTTACACTCATTGCATTGTTTTGTAAATTAGCTTATTGCACGTTGTTATATAGATGTTGATTAGTACTTTGCCTGTCATTATTGTACTTGATATATTGTGCATGTTATTTTCCATCGCTATCTATTGTTATTATAGTATTATTGTAATATTATTGCCAACTTGTTGACTTATTGTTATAAAATGGTGTATTGCCGTGTATGAATAAATAAATAAATAAATAAATAAATAAATAAATAAACCCTCTTCAGAATGTACAAATGTTCTATGTAAAGAGATTAACATAAATCACTCCTTTAAAACATAAATTTTATATTCATTTTCAGGCATAAATTTGTTGTTTTTCACAGAATATAAATATTTAGTCCACTTATTTATAAAGCATCTTGGAGTTTAGGGCAGACCATAAGGTCTTTTTTTATAGAGAGCTCCCTCGTAGACCCTCGTAAAGTCCAGTTAATCACATCCTCCAGACTTATGTAAATTTATTGCAGAATGTTGTAATTACTTAAGCTGAAACAGTCATTAAAAGTTTCTCTCACAGATACTTCCACTCTCATCTTTAATTAGTTCAAAATATTTGTTTCTGCCATCATTTAAAGATCACATTTTGTTTGGAAATAAATAATGTTAAAGGATTGAAGAGTAGATCAACTCTAGATATACTAATATAGATATAATATAGATGTACTAATATCTAGATATTAACATATTTCTGTAACCTAACATTGTAAGTATTTTACAAGAGTACTTGAAAAAGGCAAAGGGAATAGATTTTATTCTGTAATTTATTCACAAATTTAGTCTGTTAATAATTAAAAATAAAAATAATTAAATATATTAAGGCATTAGTTTAGTACGTAAAGTACCAGTCACTCACAATAATCACAATCAGGTAACGGGTAGAAGAAACGATGGCTTGGAGTCCGATAGTTTGATTAGTTACACGTAGTTCACACAGTTGAATACAGTGAAAATTTGTTAATTTTGTAACGTACTGTTATTATAGTCATATTTTGACAGGGAGGGTGTTTTGGAAAGCGAACATATTAAAATAACTAAGAAAAGTTTCGGAAATAACACAAAAACAAATATTTTATGTAAATGTTTTATCTTACTGGGTAGAATTAATTTTAACTATAATATCCCACTCTATTCGTTACTAATATTTGTTACCAGTTTTTTGTTTAGATTTTCTTCAGAGAATATTCATCCTACTTAACTTAGGCTGTATATGAAGCATGTTAAAAATATGAAAAATGTAAGCAAAATTACACATTAATAGGACGAATGAGAAGAACTAAATCAAAATGTTATGTTAAATTACTTGAATGTTAAAATATTTTTCCTCTTATAATCTTTTGACTATGTACCATATATTAATTATTATTTAAACTTATAATTGTAGCTCATCAAGTATACTTATAACATTTGATTTTCAAACCGAATTCAAGGCATTGTGTAAGTGTTGTGCAAACTAGTAATAGCGTCAGACAGAACACTGGGCCACAAATCAGGCAGCGTCCGGCGTTGACCAGTAATACGTCTTTTGTGTCGTTTGATTACGCTGTAAATCCATCAGTGGAGGAAGAAAATCCTTCACCCGACCGCGCTGTTTACGGTAATGGATGTGACCAAGTAAGGTACAAGGGTTTTCCATCAGATAGTCTTTGTCAAGGTTATTTTGTAATTATAGAGGGGCATAATTGAAGATGTTCATGTTTGGTTGCCAACGATTATGATAGAATAATTTTCTATTAATATTGGGCACTTAATGTTTAATAAATAATCAAGAATAATTTTATTTAACTGCTTTAAATAATATTAAAATAAAAATACCTATTTTATAAATAGTTTGCTTTGCGTTTAGGCAATGAATGAAGGTTAAACGTATTACAAGACAAGGTTACTAATAATTTGATTACAATGTAGACCCTCCATTGAGTTTGTATACTCCATTTCTTAGAACCCATTTTATTTCCTATTCTTATTCATTTTAGCCATCGATTCTATCAGTGGTTTTGGTTTATTGTAGAGGAAACCATGACTTAGATTGCCACACGTTTTACAGATGTATCCCATCTCTCTGAATTCGCAGCAGAAAACCACCTGACAGATTCTTTCCAATGCACTCACTGTTACTTTGTCCATAACCCCTAAAGCAACAAAGGGCTATGGTACTCAAACGCACCCCAAAGCTGAGTAACTCCAAGCTGAAATGACCGAACACCTTATGACCGAAATGACACGAAGG